>JACDJE010000164.1:244985-268793 GCA_016647715.1 Pavo muticus | reverse complement strand
GAAGAGGCCGACCCCCAGCTCACTACAACCTCCCTTCAGGTAGTTATAGAGAGCAATAAGGTCTCCCCTGAGCCTCCTCTTCTCCAGACTGAACAATCCCAGCTCCCTCAGCCGCTCCTCATAAGGCCTGTGCTCCAGACCCCTCACCAGCTTTGTTGCCCTTCTTTGAACACGTTCCAGGGCCCTTAATAAAGAAGGGGGGAGTTGTGGGACAAAGGAAGTCATTACCTTGAAATGAGTAAACAAGCTTAGTAGCTACTTGTGCCAGACAAACACACATGAGGCGCCTGGTTGGTACATGTGACCAAGGGGTTGTTGCATGGGTATAAAAGGTTGTAAGCACGTACAATAAAGGTCTTCGTTCTGCACCAGCAACGGAGTCTGTGACTGTCCTGCCACACTCTCCTGTTATTTTGCTCTTACTTCATGTAACTTTTAAGTGAGGCTAGAATAAAAGAAATAAATGGTTATATGTTTGTGTTTTATATGCATATATGAATCCATATTGTTCTTTTTATACACACAAAGAAATAGAACCAGAGAAGCAAATGAGAGAGAGATCTGCTTCTGTAGGTATCTAGACAAAGATATACAGAAAATAAGAACAGTCTTTATGAAGGATGGATATCAAATGGTGCAAATTATTTCCATTTCTAAAGAGAGAAGCTAATCTGTTGTGTAACTTGTCTGTTCAGTTTGGCTATCTAAACAGCAAGCTGAAAGAACCATTACAACACCAACAGTATGCATCTACATTTATGGTTCAGACCAAAATGGAAGCATTAGTGAGTGTAAAATGACAGATAAGGAGATATATCTGAGCATGAGAGATGGCTGAAAATCTTATTTTTATGAAAAAGTGCAGAGTGGAAGACATGTAGATGCATTTGCTACATAGATAGATGCAGTTTCTCACACAGAGTATATAAAAAGTCTCATCCCAAAGTAAATAAATAATACTAAAAAGAGGAGAGGGAAAGAAATAAAATTATTCTTGCTTTTATTGTAATGCAATAAATTATACAAACTTATCATAAGTCAACTAACTTCAGACAGGAAATAGCAGGAGTGAAAAATTTCAAGTGATTATCCCAGAAGGAAAGCTTTCCTGAGCATTTTTTCTGAAAGATTTTTGAGAACTTTCTCCTGTGAAGTACAAAACTTCACAGTATATCCATGTCAGTAGTTACTCTCAGCCAACTTGCACATTCTCACATCATTAAGCTGCCATGGTTCTTTCAATAACATCAGTTTTTCAGCTTTATGACACTAAAAAGAAACATTTGATTTAAGATATTTCTTGTTAAAAGAAGATGAGCAAAATATCTCTGCCCCATGGACCAAGGGGTGGACTAACAAAACTGCAATCTACTTCAAATACATTTTAAAGCAGTAAGCAAAATATTGTAGTGTTCTGCATCAATATGTACAGATCATTTTTTCATTCTCCAAAGGACTGCTTCTGGAGCTATCTATCTTTTCACTATAAGACTGTTCAGTAAAACTTTGGCTCCATAGATATGGCTTACTAGCAATCTTTATAGCTTTTTCTGAATCTGATGGGAAAACGGAGAGCTACTAACATTCAACAGATATTATAGTTCCCTCTTTACATTTCTCACAAGAGGGTACTGGAATATGAGAGTAAGAATGAATGTGAAAATCTAAAGATTCAGTAACCAGGGGAATAGAGAATATGATTTTAACCAGGAACAAGAACAACAGTGCAGTGAAAGTTTTTGCAGAGATTATAGGCACAGTGCCCAACTTTTTAAACTTCACATTCAATAGAAGGCTGAGAACTCTTACCCTAATTTTATCTCCCATTCCAGAGATTTGATTGACAATTTTATTCAATTAAACCATAATCGATATTCACCTTGGGAAAAATTATATAAGTCACAGAGTATTTAAATTCCTTTCTTTAACAGTAGGAGATTTTAACAAAGCTGTTTACACTTATTGAATAAAATGCACTTTTTCAGCCAAGGTACCAACATTAAAATACTTTTTTTTCCCTTAAACTTCCAATGATTGATAACAGAAAAAATATAAATACGGAGTTGAGATTAAAAAAAAAATGTCATGACCGAAATTAAAGAGAGTTGCAGGAATAGTGAAGAAATTTCCCTACATTCAGATCCCCACTCACTCTGAAAAACGCTTTTCAAGGAAGATAACGATGTGTTAAATACTTTAAAGTTATCTCTTCATTTACAAAAACAAACAAAACAGAGAAAAACAAAGGAAGAAGCTTCACACTAAAATCTAGCGACAAAGACTTAGTTAAAAACACCACACTTCAAGTAATACCTGAAGTCAGAATGGTAGAACTTTAACTCAAGAACCAGGCATAGGTTCTAGCTGTTGAAAATAGAAATAATATATGGGGNAAAACAGAGATCGGTAAAGGAAACTGAAAAAAGCATATTAACAAAACCCACAAAGAATAATTATATGTATTAATTGTGGCTTTACAAGGTGTGATTATCTATGCTTAGAACTTTAAAAATAGTGATTAAGATAGAACATTAATATATTACTCCTACAACTACTGCCGATTTTGTTGGAATGTATATAAAAAATAATATTTAAAAAGGTCTTTCTTTGCAGTATTATAACACTTTTTTCATTACTTGAGGAAACAGACTTCCCAGAAAAGCCAGGGAATTACATTTTTGCATTAGTAAAAAGAGATCAATCCAATCTAATCTTATCCTTAGAATCCTAATGAGTAATTACCACGTTGTTAAGTTTACATTTTGGGGAGCTACTGCATTACTCTATGCCTTGTTCCTGTCTCTGGCCTTCAACACTGAAAAGTCTTCATTTGAATCCGAGGTAATCCACATTGCTCAAGCAGGAAACTGGGATCCTTTGCGGCTCTGTTACTTGCTCTATTTTTCAGTTTCTCTGTGGTCCTGAAATGCATTTAACTTACTACTTTGTTTCCATTTCTATAAAATTAGGTAATAATTAAATACCTATTTCAAAAAGATAGCTTAATGATGAGTTAATTTTTTACAAGATTATTTTAAGAATATAAAGCCCTACATAACTACTAATTTTATTAATTTGGTGCTAGGGTCTGAGTGTTAAATACACACTGAGAAAGAAGAAAGCTAAGAAAGATGAAAGTAGTTATAAGAACAATATAAGAAACAAAAAGGAAAAGAAGAATATGAGTGCAATCAGGTATATCTGCCTCTCATTCTCAGCAGTCAGCTTCTGTGGAATCCAATCCTGCAGATTAATGAGATAAAATGCCGTATTTTTTCAATAGTTATTGCAAACAATTTTCTGAAAGCAAATTCACTTCTGAGAAAAAAAAGTAACAGCATATTGTTTTTCAACAAATTTTTGCTATGCTCTCTAGTGTTTCACTAACTCACCCAGCTATTGTTCCTGGGAATCCCACTTCCACCTTGCATTTTCTTCTGCATTTGAGCTCCATCAGGAGCCCCTTGTTCATCCATTTTGGCCTTCTGCCACAGTTGATTTCCAGTGCATAGTAAAAGACTGCCCCTGTGCTTTGAGGAGCATATCCTTGGAGATCAAGCTCTTTGCACTCAAGGGAGGGGAAGGGAGAGGAGGGGAAAGAAAGAGAATTTTTTCGGAAATGAAAATGGAGTCTAAATGATGTTGTGGAGATAATCACAAATAACTGTCTTCAGCCCTAAATCTCATACTAAAATTGTATTGGACAAGCTTTTGTTCTTAAGTAAATTAAAGACTGAACTTCTGACAAATACTATGAAAAAATCACTGTAATTAACTTAAGTGAAGGGGAGGACAATTATTTGTAGTTCCAGATTTTAATTTAATTTTAAGTTTATACAGAAGTCAAACTTTTACAAGGATTTCAGTCACTTAATAACCTTCTCTGGCCTTGAAGCCAAAGCAAATTGTTTTCTCATTACTCAAAGAAAATATTCCATTGATAATAAAAATGTCAAGCCCTTGTTGAAGCCTTCTTGAAAGCTTTAATTTGGAGGACTTTAACATAAAATTGATATACTTTCCATTTGAATTGTGTACTCTTTTAATCTGTCTGATCTCAAGAACGAGATAAAGATCTTTATATAAATATTTATTTTGTGGCGAGATGATAAAAAAATGATTACTTTTATGTTTAGAAACTCAAGCTGAATAGTTCTCAGTTTGAGACCCAAAAATGGTTATGGTTTAGGAAAAATCATACTACCTTTTTAACTCTGGCCTAGGCAAAGATGTACTCCAGATAATTTCCAAGTATGACTTCCAACTTTGTTTACAAACCTTGAAATTTATTGGCAACCTATTTATCAACACCATAGTTGTTAGATTAAGCTAATATGAAAGTAGAATTACAAATTTGCCCTGATCGTCCAATCATTTGAGCCAACGATATGCTATCACAGCCCAGAAAGCCAACCATATCCTGTATTGCATTCAAAGAACTGAGGCCAGCAGTCAAAGGAAGAGATCCTGTCCCTCTAATCTGTGCTCTTGAGACTTCAACTGGAGTACTGTGTCCAGATGTGGAGTCCTCTGTACAGAAGAGGCACAGACCTGTTGGAGTGCTTCCAGAGGATAGTCACACAAATGATCCAAGGGATGGAACACTTTACCCTTGAGAGGACAGGCTCTCTCAGCTGGGGCTGTTTGGCCTGGAGAAAAGGTGGATCCAGAGAGACCTAATAGAGGCCTTTCAGTATCTAAAGGAGGGTGATAAGAAAGAAGGGGACAGATTCTTTAGTGGAGTCTTTTGTGATAGGACAAGGGGAAATAATTTCAAAATAAAAGAGGGGAGATTTAGATTAGATATGTTTTTTTGTTTGTTTGTTTTTACAGTAAGTGCGGTGAGGCACTGTAACAGGTCATCCAGGGATGTGGTGGATGCCCCATCCCTAGAGACATTCAAGGTCAGGCTGGATGAGGCTCTGAGCAATCTGATCTAGCTACAGGTGTCCCTGTTCATTGCAGGGCAGCTGGGCTACATGACATTTAAAGGCATCTTCAAACTCAATGGTTCTTTGATTCTATGATTTCTTAATCTGTTACAATACTCTTCTTGGCTGGAAAAGTGATTTGTCATTTCTCATTCAAATCTTATGACTGTGTATGAACACCAACAAAAAAAATAGTATAGTATCATATTTGTTGATATTTTTTGTCATTTGAAACATCAGCAATAATTCCATTCATTCTCTCATGTACTTAAAAATATAACTTCATGTGATGGCAGACTGAAGTTTCTCTTGTCTTATAATGTATTTGAGCCACCTGTTTTTTAGATAATAATTCAGCCTGAAATTAGGAAAATGGTAAGTGATGGGTACCCTTTAATAGTTGGCAAAATTAATATTAAATAGGGATAAAAAAAATCAAAAAGCAGTTCTGTAGCTGATGTGTCAAGATGTTATATTCTATCATCTGCATTCCAGCATTTGTACTAACAAATTCACCACCTTCTGGTCTGAAATCTGATAGCGATAGGAGAAGGAGAACATTTTTAAAATTAAAAGAGGGAAGAGTTATGTTAGATGTTACGAAGAAATTCTTTACTCAGAGGGTGGTGAGGCACTGGGACAGGCTGACCAGAAAAGATGTTTTATCAAATTGAAACAACAGTGGTCTTTCTAATCATTTCTTTTTGTCATTTATGGAGATTTGTAGCTGACTGTTAATGCACATATGAATCTCAGGATAAAGCTTAGCAAAATCTTGCAAAGATTAACTAATCCAGTACTATAAGTTATAATACTGTAACAACAACAAAGTTACAGACTTTAAAAAACTAATATTCCAGAGGACTCAGTCAGTTGTGGGACAAAACAAAATTTCAGACAGAAAAGGAGTCCCTAAAAAAGGCCAAGGAGTTACTGTTAAAAATAATAAATGAACAAACAAAGACTACAAAATAGAAGTTCAGAGGCATAAATTCAACTCAATTCAAAAGAAAAGAACGCTCAAAAGGAGTGATGATACAGCAATTCCTGGTCCCAACTATCACAAAACATCACAACTTTTTGTGGTGTCTATCAGAGTAGTGAATGCACTCGAGTGAACAGCAACAAAGTATTTATGAAACAATAGAGAGTAATTCAGGCTAACTGAATGCTGTTGGTATCAAATTCAAATGCAGTCCAAAAGACAAAGATCTGTCATTATATCTTGACCTGTAAAGTGATATGAAATTGCGAATAGTTTTTAAATGAAAATAAAGCCAAATCAAGGTCAAGAGCCAAAGACCTTATAATTCCAGATTTTTAGAATAGCTTAGGATCACAGTTCAAATCTATATCTTATAAATTTTATTAATTTCAAGCTCTTTTTTAAATGTTACCTCATATCTGTAGTGTGAAGGATAGAGAAATCTTTCATATCAAAAGCCTGAAGAGCTTTGTTTATAAAACTATGTCCTCAAGCAGCAATCCAAAGTACCCAAATCACAAGGAATACAATATTCTTTGAACTATCATATCATATCTGATTTATGCTGATTTTTCTCTCACTTCCCACTCGTACACGTTTACTTCTGAAGCTCCTAACAATATCGAGTAGGATTTTCCAAACCGCCTTTTCATACAAATTTGCAAAATAAAACCCAAGAGATACTTGACAAGTATGTTTGAATAGGACATAAAGCATAAAATATTTATTGCCGCAGTTAATCCTGGTATTTCTTTTTTTTTTTTCCCCCCTGAAATTACCAATACTAAGTACTGTGCTTCCTGGTAATTATAGTAGTTTGCTTCAGGGTAATTACGCTCTCTCATTAAGTTTCAACAGTAAGAGTGAGATTGACTAAAGGCTGTAGCTCCAGAATTAAGTTTGTCGCACAGCATTAATTAGGGAAAGAAGAACTTGCAGGTATGTGTGTTTACGTTTCAAGGGTTGCCAGTCAAATTCTTTTTCAGAAACTCTTATAGCCAAGGAGACATAAAAAAAAAAAAAGTTATAGTAAGTTTCCTGTAGGTCACTACATTTACACTGCTACACTGCACTAAATGCAGTGGATTATAACAGTTCAATAATAACAAATTACATCTTGTCTTAAAAATATAAGCAGAACATTCAGCAGCTGCAATGTGAGTCACTGAATTTATGTGAGCCATAAAGGAGATAAAAGCTCATTACTAAGTATTTCTACTTACACGTTACCTTTGTTTTATAGAAATGGAAAAACAGAAAAAAAAAAAAAGACATTTACTGCAAAAAATTACGAGAACAAGGGACCAGAAAAATAGACATAAACTCGAAAATGGGACTGGAAAAAAAAAAAAAAAACACATTTATCTCAAAGGCATAAGTTTCTGATGCTAATAAGGCTTTGCTTGGAGAACAGAAGACACCAAAATTCAAGCTGCTCATTTCTTAAGGGCTACTAGGAAATACCTGACTCCTGAGTAGGAAATATAAAACTCAATTAAGCAAGCAGTCAGAGAATTATCATGTCAAATCAAAGGGACATTCAAAACAATATGCTGTATCAAACACGCAGACAGAAGAGAGTTGCAAGACTGCTACAAGTCAGTGTTCTATAGGATGCTACAGAGAAACAGTGTGCTCACTGCTACGTATTTTTATTTACTGAAGGATTAAATAGAGCAGCTTTTATGTTGCCTAAGCAGGTTCAAAATAAAATAATATGGAAGTATTATCTCATGGCTCAAGTACCATGAATTAAATAATTCAGTGTACAGTTAGATATTTTATTATTTGCATCATTTGCATTAATAGGATCCTCATGTTGGAGCAGTCAGGTGTGTATAAAAACAATGACATAGATATTGTCTGCCATGAAGAACTTGTATTCTAAATTTATCTAGTTTTTCCTCTACAGATTTTAGTATAATGACCAACAACAAACTTAACTGTAATAATTCCTTATACTTTATCACTCCAAAGATTTGATCATCCTATATAATTTAAATATATGTAGCCTTTATTTTAAAAGCAAATAAGAAGGCAGTTATGTAAAAAACAAAAAACCCCCGTAACATTACTTGAGAGCATAAGCTTTGCATAAAAGCATGCGGGAAGTATTTGAAAGTTATTATTGTGCTGTTTTACAATTAAAGGTATATTTCACTCTATGAAATGTGCATTTAAATTGGTCAGAGAGTGCATTAGTAGATAGTGTTGATAAAAATACTTTCTTCAGAGAAAACTAAGGAGCAGATGTATAACATTATGAAGCAGAAGTCCTGTAAAGGGTATATGCAGCAGGATGTTAAATGAAGTAAGTGACTGAAAAAAAAAAATCAGGCAGCCATCTCAATGCTAATGGTATGCTTGGTGATTTTGAATAATTAACTTTATTAGCTCAGTAGAAATGAGAACATTACATGCAGAGCTGACTGCAGTTACCATATGTCAGACTGCCACCTGATGTGATGATACTTCACAGTATTCATATGTTAAAGAGCATACTGCAGGGAAACACAGTTTTATGGAATAATTCCACAAACAGCAGAGGATTATAGCTGAGCACCTGAAGACGTAATTACATAGTAATAGAGGGTCTATCTGGAACAGATATGCGATACACAGAGTTTGAATAGACCACCTCATGTGCTCCCAGCTCAGAGTGCGGTAAGGGGGTAACTGAACACCTCTGTACCAGTACTACAATGCATTATGCACTATAGGCAACAGATTGAACATCAGGTAACTTCACTGAAAAATCTGTTTCATGGGTGATGAGAAGAAAAGATAAAGACTAAAAGTTCAGTTAAATATTGAAAGTTCAGGAAAGAATGGAAAGATAATGGAAAAATCTAAGTCTGGATCGCTTAAGTAGCATGCTTTAACAAAGCAGAGCATGAGATACAAACAATGAACTGAAAGGCATGAAGTTTTCAATTTTTTTTTTTTTTTTTTTTTTTTTTTTTTTTTTTTTTTTTTTTTTTTTTTTTTTTTTTTTTTTTTTTTTTTATTGTCCATCATTCAGGGAAATACCATTAATCTTCAGCTTTCCATCCATTATGTTTTCTCTCAAATGTTTTGTAGCACCGGTACTTTGTTGGTAAGAGATCATTGCATCTAATATGCAATCAAAATATTGTAGACACCTTCATTCAGAATATCTGAACAAGTAAGATACTATGCAATTATGATGATTACATGTCTGATTGATTATATGTTTATAAATATGTATAGGGGGATGAACAGTACTTCCCAACTAGACACAAGCCAACATTAGCATAATGACTTCAGTAAGTAAAACAAGATAAAATTTAATGTGTTCTGTAGAATTCGTGCTGTCTTCAAACACAAACACCAAGAGTAAAAATCAGAGGGAAAAGAATCTCTTAAGAATGGCACTGAAGGAAGTAGGGGAACTCATTAAATATGCTATTTGATCCCATATATCAATATCTAATATTCTAATATGGGTGCTTATTACCTCTAAAGAAGAGATCTTTGCTGAACTACAATAGAAAGTGGCACAAAATAGCTTTACATGTTTGTGTTTTTGGAGGAAGGAGATAACAGCTGTTTCATCTGAAGCAAAATGTGAACAGAATGGTATAGAGATGAAAAGACAATTATGACCATTAGGGCACTCTAACATTAGTTCTACAGGAATAAAGTGTATTTCCCCAAAAGAATGCCAAACAGATCTGCTTAGAAAACAGTCACAAAAAGTAAAAATAAACTCAGTATCTAAGATATATTTTATAGCAGATAATGAATTTTAAATACTTAGTAATTTAGGAAGTCAAGCATTATTAAAGTAGATCTTAAATGAGGATTAAAAAAAAACAACAGACTATCTATGGCCAGGCCCTGATCTCTGCAGTGGGAATCCTAGGGACCTCCCTGCAGTAGCCTAATGCCATTAATGGCCAGGGAACAGCTGTTCCCACTGACTTGATTGGTAGGTATCTTTGATGTGACAGGACCAGATCGTCAAGATCTCTTACTCTTAGATTACTCTGAACAAGCAAATAACTGAAAAAGTCATTCAAATTGTTGTTCAAATAAAATTTAATGTACATCTAAACCAGAGAAAGCTCAGAAGGGAAGTAAAAGGGGATTACCACCCTCAGCCCAATACGTTGTCACGGTTTTGTGATTTTTGGTTTTCAGTATTCCACATCATAACATCATGTAGTGCAGTGGGAGTTAAAGTGTTAATACTCTATCCAGGTACCTGTCCCTGCATGTTACAGAGGATGGGATCATCCCCCCCCGGGGGTGGTCTCTCTCTCTCTCTCTCTCTCTCTTCTCCGACTGGTAAAGAACACAGGAGGCTTTTCAAGGTGCTCCGAAAACTCTCTCTCTCTCCTATTTTATTTGATTTATTAGTCTCAATTTCAATTAGATTATATTATATAATAGTTAGTAAAATAAGTTTTCCTCCCTATTTATTTTCCTTTTTCCAGGGGGAGGTAAAGGGGGGCCCTTGGGCCATCTGTCCCTGTCACAGGCATAGACTGGTCCGGACAACCCTGCGACAGTTTTTGGTGGAGAATGTGGGCAGCGATCCCACTACCTCTTGCAAGCCAAGCGAGATGTCTATGCAAAGGACCTTTTCCTCCAGATTTATTTATTTATTCTGTGGTATCAACATTTCTGTGGTATTAAGGCATTCATTAACTCATAGCAGTACCTTCAAGATACATTATCTTATTTTTTTTTCTATGGACTTTTTATCTGCTTGCCACCTTCTACTCTTCTTGTGTATGAGTGTCAGCCTCTGGCTGTCCTGGTCAAGAAATCTTATTCTCCAATCATCATGATGCCAGTCCCAGCCTAAACTGAACTTCCCTCATGCTCCAAAGTTTCAGGCAGTCAAGGTAGAAAAGGCAAATTTAACATCACACTGCCCAGACTTAAAGGAACATAATCTTGTAAAAATAAATAAAATAAAATCTTGGTTAACTTTCATAAGATAATTTCCCACATCTCTATCCTCATTCAGTTAATGCGCCTCCTCAATGCAATACTGTATAACAACTGCAGAATAAACTGCAAAGTGATATCTTGGAACATTTACATTGCTTTTCCATCTTTTTCCTAAGATATCCTTGTATGCATTGCAAAAAAAACAAACAAAACAAAACAACAAAAAAAACTTGCCATCCTTAAGGAACTGGAAAGGGCTAGGGTAATGCCTTACTACTCTAGGTAAGATAAATCTCTAAGTTTAACAAGTTTAACTAAAATGAAAAGAGAATTAATTTTGGCACTTCTTAGAACTTAAGCTAATCTAGAGGGCTTGCCTGGAGTTTATTCTTTGCCGTCTGCTCTAGTCCACTAGAGGAGCGTGACTAAGCTAGAGAAAAAGCTGTTGGATTGCCTCGTCCTGGCTGTAGTACTCCACAGTCAAGAAGCAGAACCACACATGCCTATCCAAGACTACCCAGTCAGACTGTGGGAAGAAACTGGAACGTAACATGGAATCAGGTTTGGAAAGCTCTAACAGAGAGGAGCCAGCAGCAGACATGAGACTGAGAACTTTCAGTAGAGCCTCTGTGTCAATGAGAAAGATTTTTCTGAGAGCCTAGAGGAGACTCTACAGTATACTGAAACCTGAAAGCTGTGGAAGCTGCAAGGTAAAAACAAGAGACCAGTGGAACAAGACTCATACCTCCAGGCTGTGAGTGGCAGAATTGTTCTCATATACACTCTCTTTTTTTGTTTGGTGCTTCACAACACACCTGTGAGCTCTCTAAGTAAAAACTAATGAAAAAGAATTAATTTGATTCTTTATACTGTCTAGAAAGTAAAGCCTTCTTTGTGTTTTTCAGATACTGGCATTTTGTGAGTTTGTTATGATTTAGAAGGACAAAACATCACCTTGAGATCCAGTCCTGAAGACATAATCCTGTCTGTAAGACAATATAGAAGGTGTATCCTACTGATCCCATCCTATGCCAGTAGGAGTTCTCATTGAAAAAAATTATTCAGGCTGTTGCCTTAGTCCATTCTTACTCTTTTTATTTACACACAAAGGCTTTCTAATTTCATAGATTATGAAGCAGATGTGAACTATAAAATGATCAAGCCTATTGTAACACTTTAACAAGATAGAAAGTGCAGCAATGATAGCATAGTAGCAAAGTCCTAGGCTGCAGCAAGCGAGGATAAGCTCAAATGCAGCAGCCACAGACACAAAAACAAAAGGAAGAATCTACTTACCTTCAGAAGGCCTCAGGTATGCAGCGATCTCCAGCAAGTTACCCTTGTCTCCACTGCCAACTCCACCTCTTACAGTCACTCAGGTGCATTGCATGCACCTGAGCTCCCCTGGGTTGGCCCTATATTCCCAGCAGGTGCTCAATCACTGGTTCAAGCCATAACTTAGCATTTCTGCTACATCTATATACTTTCTAAAAATAATACTACAAATCATTAAACTGAACTGACTTAAAAAAAAGTTTTTGATGCAATAAAAATGCTGGTGAAAAATATCCACTGTCGTTTATAAAGTTCATGACATATCTTCCTTGATGCTATTGAGAAGCTGATTTCAAATGAGGCACTACTTCCACTAATCAGATGGACAATTACATGAGTCGAGCTATACAGAGACATCTAGTTAATATTACATTTATCTTTTATTAATAAGCAGAGAAAAACCCAGCCAGATGTACTATTGCCAAAGATAAAGAGTAGATAGTCAGACTGTGCAAAGACACATCATTATCATCAGTTAATACCAACCCTTCTTAGTCGTTTTAAGTTAGTTGTCTTTTGAGTGGTCACCATTTTAGGAAATTCTAAATGAGTTCCCTTGTCTTTACTATTTCTTTGGACAAATAGGGAGGAATTATTAAAAATCACGATTTACAGCTATTACCTAACCTTTCAATTTAGTGTCCTGTTCAACAGCGTGTTTCCTATGTACTTCGTGATAGAGATAACCATTTCTGACCTCTGAAATAATTTGCATAATAAGCAAAATTTAACACACAGTTACATTTGTTAATGGTCCATGTTTTAAGCCATCATTACAAATGCCTGAAGCTTCCTAATTAATGAATATGCAATTAAAGTCTAAAATAATGAGTACAATAATTAAGAAAGAATCTTTATCTAACTTGTCTGAGCTCAATGAGATTTCCACTGTTTGCAATGAGTATAACAGACAGTCCAGATACAATTTAATTACTTTATTACAATCCTTAAAGATCCTTAAAGGATAACAGTATGTATGAAGTTAATAAAAGTCATACAAACTTCAGGATTTCTCTTTGAGGGCTTATATTTTAATTGACAAAGAAAATAGAGAAATATATATCTAAAGGATTTTCCTATCAGCATGATGCTTCTTGCTCCTTGATAACAATTTACGATTAAAAAAAAATTCCACACATTTTTTAAAACCTTACAGCTTTTTTCATTTTTATTTAGATCACAAAAGCAGAGCTGGGAAATATTTGCTTCTGAGGTAAGAGATGTCAGCAATGACGGGACTTTTCTTCTGAAATAAGATATTCAGAAATATAACATAATGGTACTAGAATATAAAAGTCAATATTAATGTCTAAGGGTTACACTCACTTTAGCAAATACACAGACACTTCTTAATGAGGAAAGTGCAGTATTTCCTCAGGAATAATGTATTGTGGCATAGTTCTAAGGGAATAAGTCGACAAAGGTCAGAAGAATTTCCAGCATGAATGCTAGTCTCTTTTAACAACTGCTATGAGAGAATTTTGAGGTGGAGTTAATATTCAGATTTAGCTAGAGTTGACAAATGTTGGAAACTGCTACCTAGACATAAATTCTCCAATCATTACACAAATGACAACTTCTGTTTGCAGTCCTGAGCCTCCAAAGCAATTGTATCATAGTGGCACAATGTGTGGATTAAACTTCGTCCAAAGATAGTTCATTATGTTTGAGACCTATGCTTTGGTCTCTTACACCTGCAGAGATTTTGTCATATTTTTCCCACTAAATGGTGCCTGTGAGTCTTCTGGGCTGTCATTCAAGCATCATTTGGAAACTTGCTTTCCATTAAAATTATGTATTAGAGAGGAGTACTGTAATTAGTTGCATACCTCTGTGGTTCCAGCATAAAATCTCACCATGGTTTTAGTTATAAGAGGTTTCTAACATGGAGAGAATAGTATATGAATATACACAAAGAAACAGTAGTTTCTGTTTAAAAAACAAACAAACAAACAAAAACATAATGCAATTTACTTTGTGTACAACTGTCATTTCTCTGAGGGCATGAACAGGGTGTGGGACCCCTGTTCTCCCTGTCTGAACAGGAGGCCAACTCCACAATGGCACAACCATGAGATGCAGGACCAGGTAGGAGCTATGTGAGAGAGAGCCAGGAACAACTCTGCAGACTCCATCAACCATCACCAGACCTGTGCTGTATATTCTTGTTCAGATACTGTGGGACTGTCTTCCTGCCCTAAAAGGACATTGCCTCTGCCTGCCTCACGGTCATTCCTAGCTTCTGGTTTTCATTCTCTTGCCGCTCTTGTGGCCCCTGACATCAGCTCTTTCCAAGATGTTGACCCATACACACCATTCTGGGTAAGGAAACCCTTTGTGTAAGAAGAAGACAAGGCATGCATTCTCAATTAAACTCAAAATTTGCTTTTCTCAGGAAGAATATTGGTTTCAGAAAAGGACCTCTTCAAGCCTTTTGCATAATACTTGGTGATTCTACTCAGGAGCTCTGAGTAATGCAAATTACATTGTGCAACTTGGGAACTGTTTAGAAACAGATTGCATATATGAAATATGTGGCTTTTATACCACCTGCATTGATATAATTGCCTCTGGGCCATTGATTTCATTTTAAAAATCCATTACAAATTGTTTTATTGTTATAAAGCCATATATAAGCCATGAATACAAAGGAATATCTAGCTGAATGTGTTTGTCTGTGAAAAGTAATGCTATTGTTATGAAATTTTTCAGGCAGTAAGAATGATGAAGTATCAGAATCAGTACCTTCAGTTAAACTTTCAGAAACTTGTCTGAATGATTTCTTTTAGAAGAAAATGACATGTAGACTTGAATTAAAATTTTTATTTACTTCATTTGCCTGGAGTAACACCTTTGTCTGCTTACTTTATATGACCTATTTCCACAAGTAATTAAATGATTTCCATAAAGTTAGTGACAATATTAACATAAAAATATATCACTGAATATGAATAAATTAATTTAGCTAACCCAAGGAATATGGAGCAATACCTGAACTGCTGAGTCTTATTCTCTGTTGTAATATACAACTATGCAATAGAGAGTTTGAGGGCACACACAGAACATCTACTTAATAAACTCCTATTTGGCATAAGCCACAAAATAGTTTCAATCTTCTAAAACATATTTCAGACTTGCAGTGAGAATATGTAGAGCATTATGGTCTGAAGGGGAGATCAGGGTTGTCCTCACTGTCCCATATTTCTTCAGTAATAGGATACCTGCATAGTAAATACAATTTGTTTTATTAATAATTGGTTGTGTACTCAGGGTTATCAGGATGGTCACCATGCAAGTGTACATCCTCTCTTTTTTGCAAACATTAACTTAAGACAACTCAAACTGAACAATTGTATTGAGAAATGACTTGAAGGTCTCTTGTCGAGGGCTAATGATAAATGACAATGCATTCAGTTATGAAAAGTGGAAATGAGGTGTATTTCCAATATTCATGTTAAATTTGATTTTTACATCTTCTGGTTCTGCAAGAGGGAATAGAAAACGCATTAATGAAACCGACATTTAAATTGGGAAATACTGCAACAAAAGCAGAGAAAAGTGAAATGGGAATTTGAAACAGAAACTAAAATATATTCAGAAATTTGCAGACCAAAGCAATTGAAAATTTAATATACCCTCCAAATCATACAAAGAAAACTGCAACACAAGAAACCGAAGAACACTAATGTCAAGAGAGTTTTAGATACTGACTTATCTGATGGTAATGCTGGTTGACTTTTTTGCTGCTTCAATTGCAGAAACATCCACCTATATGCAACCATTCATCACTGTGGTTTTGGAAGAATTTACTTAACCTCATAGAGAAGGAAAATAGTATTTTTTTCATATTATGGATAAAGTCATAATTAAATATAACTCAATTCTTATGCTTATATTGACTTATCTGAGAAAGGCATTGAATTGAGATATTGTGAGGACTGACTGATGAGCAAAACTAAAATAATGAAATGTGTGTATTCTAATCAAGAACTATAAGAGTTCTATAAGAGAAAACAGTCTAAAAATGTTTGTTGAGGGATAGCAAGGAAGGAAATAAAGTTTCTACAAGTATATAGGTGGATCATTGAGGAAATTGGATAAAATTATGAAATTGAAAATTCAGGACCAAGCCAATACTTTCCAACACTGAAGTCTATTAAACTTTGGGAATTGTTTCTCAATAAGAAGTAATGAGATTTCCATTACCTTGGCCAACTCACATTAGATGAGCCAGTCCAATTTTACAACAGGGAATAAGTGGAATGACAAGGATGAGATGACTTTAAAAACTCTTTTCCCGTCCCTAGCTTTTACAACACAAAGGAAATCATCTGGAAATACAGATTGCAACAAGAAATGTCTTTTTCCTAAGGCTTATGGATAAAGATACTTTTTGGATAACGTCCTCTCCTTTTATTTCACTGCACATTATTGCATATGTTTTTAAGAGAAACTAATAGCATATAATTTAAAAAGAAAAAAACTACACAGGGGAAAGAGCAGTGGAAAAAAATCATGCTGAACTGAATTGCACAGATATATATTTAGTGTTACAATCTAAAAGCTCTATTATTTAGCTTATATTTTTCTTCAGTAGAAAATATTAGACAGTGTTGGCAGGAAAGTAATATATTTGCATTGGAAGGGATACAGATGCTTATTCCACAAGGCTGTTTCTTTCAAATTTACAACAAACACTCTGTTACAGTGGGCAGCAAGAAAGGTACCTCCTTTTGAATTGTGTGAACTCCACACCATCAATAATGGTACAAAGAAATTGAAATATGGAGAAGTTTGTTATATTATTATCATTTATACCAGTTGCAAGTGTAGGTAGAAAGTAGTATCTGTTCTGGAAATGTTTGTTCTCTTTCATGTGGTTAGATTAGTTTGTGCAATTTAGAGCAAAATGATTTTTTATAGCTTCCCTTAACAAAGGGAAAGATATTGATGGCCTATAGATTCTGTGTTAGATATCATCTAATTTTCATGTATTTAATGTGGAAAACAGATGAGATTCTCTTACATGTGTTTTGGTAGTACGACCACATGTATTCTTTCAGTAGGACAAAGTATGCATCCACAATATTGTTCAGTAGCACATTTACCAAAAGCAATCTTGAGATCATATTAAATGAAAAACAATCTGCAGTGATATCTAATACTCTGATTATTTTTATGTGCCTTTCTGTATCTTGTCTAAATGTGTATATTTGTACAAAGAGCACAAAGATATGCATAATAATCACATAATAACAATATTTAATTGTAAATAAATAAAACAATCTGTTTTAATTATGTCCAGTATATATATATATGATATATAAATGGCTTAAATATATTACCAGTTTTACACCGGTCCAATTACCAGAGTAAGGGTTTGAAAATGCTGTGGTGTATTACAGATAAATTTATTGTTTTGTGAGTTTGTGAAAAAGTGGGTTTCATCTGCAAATAGAGAGATAAATGCTGATTTTATATTTAAGTAGTGCAGTTATGGTATAACATTTGGCATAACTTTAAGCAATAATAGTCAAGAAGCACTTAAACATACCATTAGGTGCCTCCATACTCAGGACCAATATTAGATAAATACGTATTTATTCACTTTCTCTTTGCTGAATAAAATGGAAAAGAAAAGCAAAAAATGTATAAGCTACTTGGCTGACAAAAAAGAAAATGAACCTTATTTTCTCATAGGCTATTTTAACAGGTAAAGCTAGCTTTTTTACTGAAGAAGTCAAAAGAATATCAGATTTTTGGAAGAATGAAAAAGAAGAAAGCAATTAATCTACCTTAGTGCAAAAGGTTTGACTTACATCCTTTTCAAGTTTCTTCATCTTTTTAGCTTTTCAAAAGCTTTATTAGATCTTCCATCTGTGTAAGGTTATGATACAGATTACTATTCTTAACATCAGTTTCTTAGTTCCTATTGGGTTAATCTTTGGAAAATGCCTACTGACATTATCAAATGGAGCATGAGACACTGAAGAGATAAAACAACAGAGAAAAGTACGAAATTCAGAGCAAAACAGCATTAAGAAAAGAAAGATCATGAAGGAATGAGAGAGCCACACACTAGCTGCATGATGTCATTGTTATTTCTGAACTGCTTGAGTTATTAAAATTTCTAACAGCAATCCTTTACAACAATAGTAAAACAGAAATGTGCGTAGTATCTGGTATCCAGCATAAACTCTTGCTGTTTAGAAATCCTATAAATCTAGAAGCTGTTTACCATGCATGATGCATGCATAACAATGCCCAGGACTGAAAAAAAAAAGGTCAAAACAAAATTACAAAAGGCATTTCCATCTTCAGGAGTCTACAGGATGATTATTCATAAAGACCACAGCATAAGCCATTACTAAAAGATACTACCTTTTCCTCTTTACTCGTGGACATATTCAGGAAGAATAGCTTTCTATAGGGAATTTAAATTGACTGAGATTTAGATTACCATTCTTATAGTTACATGTTCATTACAGCCCTTACTCACACTCGTGGTTGAACTTGTTAGGAGCATATCAAATAATCTAACTTCATCATAAATATTCATAAAAACATTCATATCATACTTTATTTACAGAAACCCCACAGGAGTTGAGGTTGAGTGAAGGTTCTATCTAAACTTCCAATACCTCTTCTGGATTACTAAAAAAGTCAGTCTTCTCACGTATTTAAGTATCACACTATAATGGTCAGTCCTAAAAAGGCCAAATAAATAAACAAACACAAAGAAGTGATCTGGGAAACATTGCTTTAAAATTGCTTCAGATTGTTTTTTTAGTAAAACATGACTTGTTTCAAGATTAACTTCAAATTAATCACTCAGTGAGCACAGAGGAATATGACTTGAATTCTAACCTTACTGCAGTATATAAATTCAACCTACGTTTGCAATAATATTTAAAGCAATCTGTGATATTGTATTAAATCAGTTCATTATTTTATGGAAAAAATAGCTCATGAGGATAATTTTGTATTATCAAAAGCAACCTGAAGTACCACTTCAAAACTTGGTCATTGAAATCAGTGAAGAACATGCTTCTCTTTATTTATTTATTTATTTATTTAAATTGGAAAGTCTGTCCAGATTCTGTGTGTTGCATTAAACATGAACATAGAGGGAAAATATTTTCTTAATGTTTGTCAGTGCTGGAAGGTATAAGTCTGCTTGCATTATGTTTAATTAAGAAAAAAACTAACTTGAATGTAGTTATCTTGGGTAACAGTAGCTATGAAATCAAATTATTATCAACTTCATCTTGGTTTAGTCAAGCGCAGTCATAACTTCACAGTTGCTTGACATTTACCTGACATTCCAGGTAAATAAAGGTACCTTGAAAATATTACAGCTCATTTGTATTTGTAGTACAGACAAAGACTCAGATCTTATTGTGGCCCTAATGGATTTGTACTGCAGAACAGAGGAATGCTGTTCAGTTCCACTTGGACTGCAGGAGGAGCGCTGTCCCCCCTAAGCATCTCTTCCATTAGGATTTTCATCAACTTCACAGAATGAGAAAGGAATGAGGATATTTTCTTCCAGGTCCTTGACCTGAGTGATTGATCAACTGCAGGACTTCATGAATAAACTCATTAAACTCAACTTTCCTCGACCAAGTTTAGATAAACCAGTCTAGCCAGTATGAGACAGCAGCCCTGAGGAGCAAAGCTGTAATGCACAACAAGGATTATGCTTCATTTTAGTAGCACTAGTTCATTGTCAAAAGCACATGGGCTCCTACCAGTTTGTCTTTTAATTCAACTGTGATGTATGTAAACAAGAGACAGAAGCAAAAATAGATCTGTTGCAGTTAGTATTTTAGCTACTACATTTTCAAATAACAACCTTTTTACAGTTTAACACAATGCCTCTCTATGGAGAGATTTAGTGAAAATCTAGTGGAAACTCTTAGTTATAGATTAGGAATACTATCAGCAATTCAAGTGCTGTCCCTTAGCAGTAAAATGGCTGTCTCATCTCTGATAGATAAATTTTTACTTGTATAACTGTTTTCTACAACTGACTTGAATTATACTTTTCTATTACGTTTTTTCCCTGATTTTGCTTATATTGTAATGAAACAAATAGAAAAATACCAGTTTAAAAAAATCCTAAAAAATACTAATCAGAGAACGATGAATGTCAGTAGAAGCAATTCATTTTCAAAGGAGCACATTAGACTTTTCAATTTTTAGAAGCAGTTCATTTTCAAAGGAGCACATTAGACTTTTCAATTTTTTAAAGATGCAAATATCACTCAATTACATGAGATATCACTCAATTTCAAAATAATTTTGAAATGCAAATATTTTTTTCCATTTAAAAAATGTGCCTTATTTTTCTTATTTTTGTCAGATTTTTTTTAATTAATTGATATAACTCCATAGAAGATACAATTGCAGAGAAGCAGTGTTTGAATTAGGAGTAAATTCCACTATGAATGTTTTGGTCACCTCTTCTCTTGAATGCTTTCTTCAGCAGCCAACCCAAATAAAATTGTGTTTTCTCTGCCAATTCTGATTCAAGCCAATGTAAGAGAAAACTATCTATTTGTTCTATTTTACTATTGCATATACTATTGTGATAAAAGCAGGTCTGACATTGTATTGCCTGGTAAAATCTTCTTGACTGAGTTTCTTTTCATATCAAACATTCATTAAACATCTTCTTTACAGCAGCATAACTCATCTTTCAAACAGTCCTAACCAGAAAATCTCTAAGAATGTCATATGCCTTGTCACCCATGCAGTAGATTAGGATGTTTACTTGCTTTTCATCAGAGATCTCTTCTGATTACTTCTATGATTAAAACTCTGTAGTGTCTCGGTGAAGTTAAAGGATGAGGTTTTGAAATAATTCTACTGCTGAAATATCCTTATTTTGTCACCACAAAAACAATCATAAAAATATAAAGTTGATAAAGTTGTCTATATTTCTTCAGAGAACAAAGTGATCTTTTGTTTTCATATAGTAATCTGACAGAATTTGACAGCAAGGCAGTCTTCCATGACAAATAGACATTATTGCAAGCCCAGCTAGAAAACATGCCACACAACTGACAATCTGTGGCATTTTTTCAGCCTGCAGTCTGAAGCATATTCTTAGATTTGATAGGAAAAAAGAACTATTAGATTTTACAGTACATTGATTATTTTTTTGACTGTAAGCTACTGAGAAGAGCATTGCACTGCATTATTTCAGATTGCTGTAGCAATCAACCAAAGAAAATACAATCTCAAAGTACAGATAACAGGCAAATAATTCTTTAAGCTCAAACTAAATGAAAGACTTGAGATTGGCTGGCTTAACACTTGAGCTAGCTATTCTCCAAGATATTCTGGATTTTCACCAAATAATGTGTACGGTTAGTAGTAGTCCTGCTGAAGCAGAAAAATGATCTTCAGATTGGTGAGGAATTAAATGGGAAGAAAGTGAGGAATTAAATGGGAAGAAAGTAAAGATAGAAAAATCTTTAGCTGTGCAGAAATCCAGTCTACTAAGAAATAAATACAATAAATCTGTAGGGCCCGTGCTATTGTTTGATTTTCACAAGGTTAGTACACAACGTTAATTTTCAGATAATTATTATTAAGTAATATTCTTAATCTCAAATCAGATGGGTAGTTTATTTAATGTTACTATTCATCAGATTTCAAATACAATTTAATTACATTGCTGTGATGTTTGAACACCCAGATTGTCCAGTAATCTATCATAAAGTAGAAAAAGAAGGAAAAAAGGCAATGTTACTGTTCTCATCATCTCATATTAAATGGGGTAGCTGATAAAATAAATATCATAGTGTATACGTTTCCCATATCTGGCACAAGAATGCTGTCAAAATGATTGGAATCCAAAGACCTGAGAACACACAAGTATACTGATACTAAAGTGCACCAACAGAGCATTTCAAAATACATATATCAATTGCACAGCTTTTGTGACACAGAAAGTAATCCACCTAAGAAAACTGTTGATCAGTTCTGCCCAGAGAGTCTCAAAATATCATTTCTCAGTAATGGTCTAAGGAGTTACAAACTCTTATAACTTTGTGTATTGATTTGACTTGCACAGCTACTATAGTGCTGTGTTGGGAAGTTCTTATACTTTAATAATAGCTCTCCTTTATATTTTCATTACAAATAAGGAGCTGAGAATCTCAAATAATAAAGCTCAGAAGTTGCCCAAATGATCTAATAAGACTTGAAGACCAGTCAGTTAGGCTAGAAACTCTATAGACATAAGCATGCTAAGCTAAGGAAGGAAAATAACACAGAATTAAATCTGTGTATAAAATTGGCAATGAATTCTCCTAGTTCATGTCAAGCTTTGAGAAAACAAAAGTCTGTTTTGTAGATTAAGTTTTTGTTATGCTAAAATGTCAACACAGTTGCCTCTGTCGTAAATAATGCATTTTTGTTTGCTAGTTATTTTCAATAGATCTCATCAAGTCATTATTTCACAATAAGGAGATATAAATATCTTCCACTATAAATAACATAAATAAAAAAGAGCTGAATTATAGTAATCCATTTTAATACAAAAGTCAATGAATATTTCTTGGCATACATTCGAATCTTCCACGCTGATTAAGATGCTTGTTTTATGGTTTGAACATTATCTTCTATTTTACATGAGAGACATGTTTCATAGTAAATTTTTCACGAGTGTGGAATCTTATTACCTGTACGAATAACTTGATGCTGCAGTTTTAAGGAAATATAATACTAAATAATAACAGTAATTAATGAATGGCTTTCCTATTACAAATGTAATCTGGTTAGTTGATTTTAAAATAATATCTCATTGTGTTTACTATCATTGGTTTGTTGTGCAGCCACATCAATCTCCTACTGTACTAGAGACAATCTGTGTAGAAAATCAGTATTATTCCTCGAATCTCTTATTAGCTGCAGTGCTTAAGGGTGATCTAATGACTGTAATACATTCAACCAGAATTCAGCAGACTTCCCTTTCCCTCTTCATTTTGCTACTTTTCTACTATGTTTCCACAGGTAAACCACTTTACTTCTCTGTTCTCTGGCTTTAACCATACAGACTTCTAGCTTTTTGGCCTGGGAACTGTTTCCAGGTATGCATACACCCACTGTTGCAATGAGGCACTGATCTCATTTATTGCTTTGGACATTAATATCATGCAAATACAAATATTCTTTACCAGCTAATAATCTTGACTTCAGTAAAGTAAAATGTTCTAACATGGCTGTTCTCTATGTCTCTTCTTGCAAGCAAGAACAAAAATCATAAATAAGGTTTTCTTTCCTCTATTAACTACATAAAAAAAATAGAACTTGAACATAGCTGCTTAATGGAACTTTTTCTTTTCTTTTCTGTCCTTCTATGTCCTAAATTAAACCATTCATAGCAAGAACACAAAAACACAGAATCACATGATTACACCCAATCCATCTTTTAAGTAATCAGTTGCACAGTAACATAGACATGATGTGGTCATTTCAGACAGGCTAGGAAAAGGAGTCATTCAGTGAATTACTGGGCTTAATTTTAATATCTTAAGATATTAAAATTTAAGATATTTAAGGAAAAAAAAAAAAAAAAGTAAAACAGAAGAATTGTAATGGTTTCTGCCTGGTAAAAAAAAA
>JACDJE010000164.1:196181-238582 GCA_016647715.1 Pavo muticus | reverse complement strand
AGGGTGGAGGAGCTAGCAGTCCTCATTCAGTTCAACTTCAGTATTGTGGAATGAATATAACACCATGCGTGGTACAGCCAAAGCAAAATGGAACCTGCTGCTGCAGTGTCTTGTCAATTCTGTTTGTACAAAGGCATGTCACTTGCTTGTTTTGGTAGCTAATAATAACTTGTGTAAGCTTTCTCTTTTTCCAGTGACTCCCAGTCCAGTGAAAGGCAAAGGGAAGGCAGGCCGCCCCACAGCTTCCAAGACAACAAAAGAAAAGACCCCATCCCCCAAAGAAGAGGATGAAGAGCCTGAAAGTCCTCCAGAAAAGAAAAAATCAGCCAGCCCTCCGCCAGAGAAGTCAGGGGATGAGGGGTCTGAAGAGGAGGCACCCTCTGGTGAAGATTAAATGGCAGTTGAGGAAATCTTTGGTTAAAAAAAAAAAAAAAAAGAGAAACTACATCAGTAGTGCATGCATACAATTTTTTAAGAGTTTAAACTTTCCATCAGCTCAGGAAGGTCACAACAATCAAACAATAGTCACTCTGCAGTATAATCACACAGCACTTAAAATGGTTACGTAAGCCGCAGATATACTACAGGAAACATCTCAAAGCCAGACTTGCAGTTTAGTTCTCTGATCAGGCCTTTTTAGAAATTTCCATGGCTTCCTGACCTTTAATACTTCTTCTACGTAGATACAACCCTTAAGAAGAGATAAGGACGTATTCTTGCTGACCTTGCTCTATGCTTTCTTGAAATCAGGATCTTGGAGACCCAAAACTCAGTAATAGGCTTACTTGCCTATCCAAAGCCTGGCTTGGCATGTCCTGCTGATCTCACATGCCTTTTGAGAGGCAATGCTGGTGCCTGTATGAAAGATATAGCTTTGCTGTTTTCTGTCCACCATCCAGCATATTGTAGAGCTGGTTCACCTGTTCAAGTTAACAAAGAGAAAGGTCCTAAAATCCCTTTGCTTGTGTAATCTAAAGATTGTTAAACTTCATCCTTGAGTGTTTGTAATGATCTATGTATTACGAATAGAAGATGACTTTTGAAGCAGATATGGGTTGGCCTCAGAGCTAACACACAGTGTTAGAAGATTCTCACGTCCAAGGCTATCTGCAGAGCTCTCTGATGTAAGGGCTGGTAATGCTGACATGTGTTCCCCAAAACTTGAGTCTTTATTCACTGGGACCTTTGATCATATCAGGTGAAAACTAAGCAGTGTATGTTCCAAGACAATCTGCTCATCAAAAAGGCATGAAAATGTTTTTCTATGTCTGGCCACTTCATTACAGATCATGAGCATGGTTATACCTCATTGCTTTCAGGAAATTTTAGGGAACTGAAACTGAAACTGAAATGTTAATGCAAAAGAAAAGGCATAAATTATTACTGTGATCATAAATGACTTGTAACTCCACTCATTTCTGTAGAAACAAGCAGTCTTAGGGTCCAAATCTGAAAGTGTGTCAAACAATTCTGTCTTCACAGAAATGACCTCCAGTAGATCACAAAGTGTGAAGTAGTCCATATATTTAATGATTAGAGCCATTTCCCTCCCAAAATTACCCACAACACTTAAAACTGGTGTGTTTTTTTTGTTGTTTTTTTTTTTTTTCCCCCATCAGTTAAATGACTTTTGAGAGAAAGGATACTGGCCTTAGCAGAAACTTCAGTATTTGACCCCCCAAAATTCTTAGTTTAAACCAATTATAAGCTGAACACCTGTAAATTGGACCTGTGTGAAGAGCTGAGTGAACAATTTTAACCTTCACAAAAACACTGAAAACAGACAAAAAAGATATGTGATCATACGTTCATATGGCAGAAGGGACTGCTGGTCATTTTTTGTCAGTTAAGAGCCACAACATATCGAACAAAAAAAGGCAGGTCATTAATTTGAGCTGACGGGACAAAGTGCACAATTAAACCCAAGGCAAACGCATCAAGACAAAGCATTCCATTTCCCAAGTCTGAGTAAGAAAGATCACTAATGGACAGAAGTCCAAAGCATATATTGCTTTCTGATACTTCAGGATAAAATTAAAATGTAGGCTGAAGTGGATTAAAACAAATGCTCTTTGGAATAAAATATTATTTTATGAGTAGAAAGAACAGCACAATAAAAGTCAGTGCAACTGTGCACTCTGCTTGCGAACGCTGCTCATAATTGAAAGAACAACAGTAGATTTGCCCTAATGACAGTTGGTATTCTGATGGAACTTGTAATTTGACAAAGCACTGTGTCTTGGGGACAAGCCACACAATTTTTTTTTTTCCTAAATAGATGACTGAAATTGGAATTTCCACTCTTAACTGTAGATTAGAAAATATACATTACTAAAAGACTGGATGTTTCTGAACATACACACTTAGCTCTAACACTCAGAGAAAATTCTCAAAATATTTTTCCTTTAGCATATCTGTATGAAAATACGCTGGAACATTATAAATACTGACAAATGAATGAATAAGCATTACAAAGTAATACTCATTTACTGAATTACATGGTATACAGGATTATCTTTTAAACTTTAGTGCTCTTAACAGCAATATCAAGCTGTTCTATGATTCAACAACTTCCACTACAGTGTTACTTTCAATTAGAAGTGGTATACAGTTTATGACAACTATGTTAGCAATTCTAACATGACAATAAATGTTTTCAGGGCTCTATTGTAGAATGTATATAATAAAAAAGTTATCAACTTCGCTGCATATTCTCATTCCCCTTTTCCTCTTGAAAGGGAAAAAAAACTACTCAGAATATATAGCTTTTGTGACTTCACTGTTATGTCCTCCTAAGAAAAAGAGTTGTGTTCTGATACACAGCAAAGTAAGTGAAGATACTGAATTGCCTCTCGTTACTCCATTTGTTTGTTTGTCTATCCAAGCATCGTCTAGCAATTCAGATTTCAAAATACAGGCAACAGCCATTGAATGGTAGCTTCCTATTTGGTTTAAGCGACAAGAGATCTTTCACATGAAACATTAGAAGCGTTATTCAAAGGCTGACAGAGCACGACACCGACTTGTGTGACAATGAGAAGGCAGGTAAAACATCAGCTGAAAGAAAACATTTTCAGTCGTTCAAAAATGATGTGAAAAGGATGATTATAAAGACAGCAGGGAACATATTGTAAATGAACACTATTTACAAATTTTCTAAATTATATTCTCAATATTCAAATTAAAGACTGTATTCTGGTTTAACCTGGCAGGCAGCTCAGCACCGCATAGTCGTTTGCTCAATCCCCTCTCACAGTTGGAAGGGAAAGAGATTCGGGAAAAAAAAACCAACAAAATAGAAATCACTATTTACTAAGACAGAAAAGGAAGAGAAAGGGAAAAAATAATAGTAATGATATTAATATCATATGTATTTACAAAACAAACGATATACAATCCAAGGCTCAGCACTCAGTGACTGATGCCCAGACAGCCCCAAAGCAGTGGCTGCCCCCTGTTTTATAGTTTTTTCACGATATCACATAATAAGGAGTATCCCATTGGCCAGTTTAGGTAAGCTGTCCTGCTTCTGTTCCATCACAGTTACTCGTGCCCTCCTAAAACCCTGCTGGCAGGACAGTAGTTGAAACTTCTATGCAGCACTGCTCAGCAACAAGTAAAACATCGGTGTGTTACCAACACTGCTTTATTTTCCTTTTTTTTTTTTTCCCCAAAGTCAAAATAGATGCTTACACAACTCTCTTTCAGCTACCAAAGACTAATTTTTTGCATTTCTCTCCTTCCAAGTCAATAATTATTAAGAAGATTTAAAAAATACACTAATAGCCAGACTTGAAATTCACTGAATACATTGGAAAATTTATAAAAAATAAAATTCATTTGGGAAAATGAGGATGTGTGCCGTTATGAAATTTGTGAGGAAAGACTTTCATGCTTTCATGAACGATGGCTTTCATGCAAGCAAGTTTCTCATTCAAGCAGTTTGCCATTCTGTTCTGTTCACTTAACCAGTTCTCAGGCACTGGGTTATTGACTCCCTAAAAAACAATTTGCAATGTGTGGCTTAACTACAAAAATAACATAATAAGAAGTTTATTGTGTCTAAATAGCAACCATGACATGATGTCTGTAGAGCACAGCACTGGCATATTTGTTCTCTACCATTTGTTTATCAATTGATAAGTTAAAAACAGAAAGTTAGATATATCCACCCATATTAAATATATTATGTTCATGATCAGACATAAACCACAGTTCATTAGAAACATATTTTTATATTTCACTGAAAATGAATTTTACTTTATGTGTATTATTTGAAAATAATAAATGTTATAGAAGGAAGAAAATAATTTTCTAGGTGAAAATATGTTCTCAAATCTGAGTAAATGTGTAGCTGATATGATTCCAACTGCTCTTGAGATAGATATATTTTCTTCACATTCATCCAAAGAATCTCAACCAGGCAGAAGTCAAACACATCTTCTTATGTGCTAGCAACCTATTTACAGTGTTCTCATCTGAGATGACTCAATTTACTCATCTCAGTAATGACACCTGCATGGCACCTAAGAGCACATATGAGACAAAGCCTAGCTGGAAGATCAAAGACCAAAAAGCATTTACCTTCTTTATTCACTTTCACACACTCAGCTCTATGAATATACATGATCTTAGCTCCTTCTTCACACACATCTAATCCAATTTCTGAACCATACAGTCTTTTATTAAGGTTTGATTAGTCAAATCTACTCTCAGGTTACAGATGACACTCAAATTGATTCCAAACTTGGCAAAATTTAGAAATGAATATTTTCCTTACATTACTGCTACAAAACTAAATAAAATTAAATAAGCTACACATGCATACTAAATAGTTTGGGAGGACTTAAGAATAGCATATGACTAACGGCAACTAGAGGACTCCAGTAAAAATTGCCACTTCTTTTGAAATGCTCTAGAACAAACGCTTCCTAAAGGACTGTCTGTGCTCCACTGACATTAAAATAAATTGAAACACTAGAAAGGTATTTAAAAAATTTAAAACAGATCTCCGGAGAATTACAAACCACAAACATTTATTGCCTACAGACAGAGCAGTAAAAATGCAAAATCCTTCTCAATGAACCAAAGAGGAAGGCTTTCAAATGAAGTTGATCCTTTATGTCTAATTAAATGCATACTGTGCATTATTGCACTATTTCAGGTAAGTGGTTTCATGATTATTTCTTACAGATGACAAAATTGTGCAATACCTCATAAACACAAGAACATAATTGCCATTTTTCTTAATTACAGCAGACTAGATATCACTTTCGCTAACATTTTTATTTCATTAAATTTATACTAATCTGTTTATGCTTCCTTTAGCTAAAAGCTGAACATTAGAAAGAAAAAAAAAACCCAATATTTTCAACAAGCTTAAAACTATCTTGTCAAAAAAAATACAATTCTGTAAAAGATGTCGTTTTAGAGAAGTCTTTTACTTTGTAGCAGCAGCATTAACAGCAAATAGGCAGTTCAAATAAAACTATTAAAATAATCAGATATAATTTACTTGTTTTCACCAAGTTGAAGCTCTCAGCTTATAGCAGAACAAATTTTGACAAACTGACAAATTCCTTCTATCAGCTACATATTTATGTGCTTTTGTTTTGTTGGTTTTGGTTTGTTTTGGTTTCTGGAATAAAAACTTAGCACCGGAAGAAAAAATAGCTCCTAAATGAAAGGTTCCACAAGAAAAAAAAAAATAAAAGTTTTATGATGTCAAGAATACAGAAATTGGAAATTGGAATTGGAATTCAAAATGACATTCACATCTTATGTTATTTTTACGTAATATGGAAACTTTTTGGAACTTAAAAGGAATACCATGCAATTCTGTTACATTAGAAGTGTCATTAATGTGTTAATGGGGTGGTACAAGCAATTTTCCTGAAAAGGCTTTTCTTTTCCTTTGAACGTCAAGTCACTGAGCCGTGACAAATCAAATGTTACACTTTATACAACATATAGTTAGGAAATTTTCTATCATTCAGAAAAAAAATAGTATTGCCTGAAAACAAAACAAGAAAAATATCTCATGAGTAAAGCAAAGCAAGCACAATTGAAAACAAGTATTGAACAAACCAAGCAAAGAAATTACACCAAAACCCAATTGAAATAGAGCTATGGTCCAATTAACATTTTAGCAGATATAATGTGATAGAATTAATATTCCTTATTGCTAAAAATCATGGCTGCTTTGTACTATATTTCTTCTGATACAGTCTTACAGGTTCTACACAGAATTAAAATTCTTACAAAATTATCCATATTCATTATAGATAACTGTCTAACTTGGAAGTACGCCTACAACTGAACAGCATCTCAATGGTGAACACAGCACATTGAGACTGACATCAAAATTGTATGCCATATGCACTGGATTGCTACACATCCAACAAAATATATTCTTTGACTTCTGTTTTCCTTTGTTTGCTTTTAACTTTCTGTTTTATGATTTTCCAAGTGTTGCTGTATGGCTAGTAGGAACAATCTTCTAACAGCACAAAAAAATTTTTGAGCTATCAGAATGGTGGAACAGCAGCTACCCCTTCACAGATGTCAGTCCAAGTACTCCCCATTGTGCTCTGCAAAACTACTTCTGACTATCATCTTGAAGGAGAATTCAGTACAGACAACATAAATTAGAGACATGATACAACAGAAGCAATGTTTTGCAAATGCAATGCAGAACACGCCCATTATACTTAAAAATGTGTTATGAAAGTGTTATGAAAGCTGGCTGCTACTAATTAAGCCTACCACTGTCCCTGTAGACTGGGAATGCCAAATTATTAAAGTCATGGTCAATATGTAGCTGTAAAGAAAGAATCACTGGTTACCTATTAATAAAAGGGGGTGATCATTATGGATTGAGATTTAAGTTCTGACTACTGCTCAGCTCAGAAAAGAGTCATGCTAGTATCTTACTTCACTTGTTTGTAAGAGATAGCCTTGCAGTCTTTTACCATGACTTACATTTGATTGCTAATGAAAAATGAGTGTGCTTGAGCAAAACTGACGCTACATCTCACTGTACTGATGCAAACTGTTCATCCATCTCACTCATAGAAATCAAGGCATTAACATGAAGCACCAGGCTTACTACAAAATGAATAAGAGCCACATTTAATTGAAACTCAGGAAGACCGCTAAAACAATTATTTTGAAAAAGTTAATGCAGATTTATGCCAGTTGTGGATAAGGCCCACAAATCTATCTTTTCAAATACGAGTACTGCTCTGAAAATAATGCTTCCTACTTTATTATGTTGTCCTGTAATGTCAGATGCAGGTGGTGGTGCTATGGCAGTAGAGGTTGAACCTTCCCAAAAACATTCCACTACACGTTGTTGCCATGAGACAGGAGGCAGCAGAGGGGCAGTCTGACAGAATGGTGTCTGACATGGAAGTGCATATGAAGCAAAGGTGTGTCATTGAATGTCTCTATGCAGAAAAAATGACACCTATTGACATCCATCGATGCTTGTTGAACATTTCTAGAGACCAAACTGTGGACACAAGCACAGTGAGGCGGTGGTGCATTTCAGCAGTGGCAACAGCAATGTGAAAGATAAAACATGTTCTGGACAGCCATACAGATTCTATTTATTTATTTATTTTATGAGAACAACATGCATCACTGGCAAAAATATATAGCTAATAGTGGTTGCTATGTTGAAAAATAGTGCTTTGTAGCTGAGAATTTGCTCTCTTAAATAGTGTTGTTCTGCTCTTTGTATCTGTTGTAGTTTCCATGGAGATAAAGAGAAGGAATTACTTTCACATTGACTTACCTATTTATACTTCTAACAGCACATGGCATTGATTATTGTAGAGGAATGTTTGTCTAAATCAACACTCACATGAGCTGCAACAATATCTACAGTTTCTTTGTAAACAGAAACTCCTTAGCAGGAAAATAAACTCATTAAAAAAAAAAAAAAACATATAACTAATATAAGGCTTGTTATTAGTCATTTTTCATAAGTTGTTGAAGTTCAAAGTATCTTGTCACAAGAAGACACAATAAGATCAGAGTCCACAGAAGGCAGCATGTATAATAGTTGTACCAATTCAGTCATCACATTCAGTCTTCATTCACAATGCTCATTAAGAAAATAAAAATAAAAATTTAAATTAAAAAGTAACTAGATATTTGTGCATTTAATATTTGCTCACAGTATAACAAAAACATTTATCAATTTAGAATCTTCACACAGCTGCATAAAAGCTCTTTCTACAGATGCTAAATATATCTTTTTAAATGTTTCTCTACTCCTGCAAAGTGAATGGGTACATAGATAACTCTGCCCCACAGGAACCTTCTATTTTAAAAGCTGATGCTATGAGACCAGACAGAGAGGTAGGCATTCCATCCTTCAAGGTGGGGAATCAGAATGGACTCACTTTCATTTTCCTCTGGAAGCATGAAAGCAGAGATGACAAAGAGAGTTCATCACTGAAGTGCATTCTTTATCTGTCCCACCTGAGAGGCTGGAGGCTGAGCCGGAGAGCCAATACCCGCAGACAACCCCTCGGTGTGGGGTGTTCGCATCTCCACAGTTCCTCCTCTGCAATTTACTTATTGTAGCAACACTGAATGTGCACATTCAGCACATGAAATGTCTTCTGGTGACTACTGCCTGTCTGAGCACAGAGAAGGCAATAAACATTTCCCCACCGTTCCCACAGTCAGCCATTAGAAGCTGGCATTGTTTTCTTTGATTAATCAGCAAACTAAGCAGCCAATAACGTTGTTCTTAGTGAAGTATTTTAGAGGAGCCCACTGTGTCCAGCAGTGCTTTGGAGACTGTCCCAGAGGGCTGTGTGATCTCGGGGTAAATGCAGAAGGCCCATCTAGTCACATCCCTGTACGACTGACTGTAGGAAACCTGCTTTAGCAGAGGAGTTGGACTCGATGATCTCTAGACGTCCCTTCCAACCCCTACAGTTCTGTGGTTCTGTGGTCATTCTTCACTTTTTTAATGTTACATAGCAGAAATTAGCATAATGTATCCAGTCCAGCTGGCGTGTGGTAAAGCTATATAAAAGTCTAAATACCAGCAAAGCATAAGACAAAGAATTGGTGACATCTATTTGAGACAACAATTTGGTGTTGACACTATAAAAAAAATCAGAGAAAAAAGCATCAGTCCTGGGCAACTTCTGTTGTTTTAGACTACCTAGAAAGATGAAGGGAATGAAGCTCATACTTTATTAGTGATTAGAATTAAAGAGAGGATGTGAAACTCTGGTGAGATTTTTTTAACAGTGAAAAAGACTGGTAATTTTTAATGGAGCTGCAAGGGAAGCAACAAGAGGAGTGCTGTTAAATACACTTCTGAAATGGTGTTCAGTGTTTTAAGGCAGGAATACTACATGGAGAAAAAAAATGAAAGGACAAAAAACTGCTGTGAACTGTCTCCTCTGACAGACTCAAAATCTGTCTTCTGTCACTCATAGTATTGAAGACCTCATGACAGAGGATGGATAGTGCCTGTGTTCTGAATACCACTAAAGCTAGAATCCCTCAAAGGAATCTTGCTTCAAAATCATCACCAGTTGTTTATTTTAGTCTGTTACAGACTACAAACAATGAATCTGACAAATGATGAAAGATGATACAGTTCAAACTTTATATATTCAGGACTACTGGCAGGTTGCTAAATTTTACCAGCAATTGAAACAACAGAAGCATTTCAATCACCTGAAAATAGTTTCAGGGTACTCACATACTAGCTTTCCACCCCAGTGTTGCAATATATAATGCAATACAGTTTAAAGATGAATAATGTGAGACAACTGTTTTCATGATCACTAAATAGCGCAATAGGGAAGTATATACACAACAAGGGGGAGAGTATTCTGTTCCTTTAAGATGTTAAATGTTTTGTCAGAGCAGTTCTCTCTGCAGCTTTAAAGTTGATATTGCCACACAGCTAGAGGAAGAAATACCAGCTGGTACATTTTTGAACTCCTCTTAAATGCTACAAATGATCTAAATAACAGTATTTAGCAAAGGACAGAAGTTAATTGCTAAGTAACAAAAGTAGCAGTTCTGAGATTCAATTCTCACCTAGACTGACGCACTACATATCTGTTCGATGTGACAAAATAAAGCTGAGGGCCACGTTCATGTTTCCCTCAATCTTTCAGACCCATGTGTTTGGGTTTTGGAGTTCTTGTTTGCTTCTTACTGAAAATAAAGACCAACTGTGGTTATAGTATACAGAAGGCAAAAGAAATAGGGAAATGATCTATGCTATAATTGAATTAGAAACTTCCAAGTCCCTTAAGAAATTACCCCACATATCCTGATTTTCCTTCTCTTAAACACTACAGAATTATATGCATAGTACTCATCTGAAGAAATATACACTATAGATTTATTCTAGCTCTAGGTGCAATAGTATAACTGCTTTTACAATAAATACCATTGAATATTTACAGTGAATATTGCTTCATTTGTTCAAGCCAACAGCATCAAGAGCAATGAAAGAACCATATTTGAAGAATCAAACATGCAAGATAGACATTTAGAAAGAATCTGCTAACTGTGATTAGAATAGTCTTGGATTTAAATCTTTCTGCTTTCTTTGTTATTGTAAGGGTGAATGAATGCCCACAGAGGAGGTGGATGTCCCATCCCTGGCAACATTCAAGGTCAGGTTGGGCAGAGCTCTGAGCAACCTGATCTATCTATAGGTGTCCCTGCTTATTACAGGGCAGTTGGGCTAGATGACATTTAAAGGTCCCTTCCAACTCACATGACTCTATGATTTTGTGAATAGTCTTGAATACTGAATATTAAAAACTTAGAGATAATTCCTACTATAGCTAAAAATTCATAACTGTTTGACTCAGTATTTTCTAGCAAATTTGCTATCAGATTTCTCTTATCTGTTCCTCAAGACATTTCAATTTTATGCAGCAAATATAAATTTTACAGAAAACTGATACATTCTTAAGGGTATTTAATTAAAACAATGGAGGGAAGGGCAAATTAGTTTAAGCCTAAGGTATGTCATTTCAGTTCCTCTTGACCTTTTCCTAAACAAAATCTGACTAATTGTTATGTAATTACTTTGCCATTGGAGGTGTTAATGTACCTCCGAACAATGCTAAGTGATTTTAATGCCTGTTTAAGAATCTCTGGAAAAAATATCTGATATAGTTTGGAATGTCAGCATTCATATTCTATTCCTGAAATTACTGTTCTCTCTTTATTCAAGAAGGATCAGTTTTAAATTTCAATGTCTTGAAAATTAATGAAGACACTAATCAGTTTTGTAAAACATCTAGAAGTTATTGTGACAATAATTTCTGTGCACAAAGTATTAAAAATGTGCAGATTTTGAAGACATAGTAGAAAAAAGTTTTAATGTTCATGCCTTTTTCTAAAGGCAAATTAGTCAGAAGATAAATAACAAGGATTGTGTACCCCCTCTGATAAATGAAAAGGGATAGCTGGCAACAACAGACATGGAGAGATAATCAGCAAGTTTGTTTGCCTAATTCTTCACTGAAAGTCTCTCGCATCTCCGAACTTCTAGGCAGGGACTAGCGGAGCAAAATCTCCCCACTGTAAGCAAAGAAGTAGTCTGAGACAACCTACTCAGACTAAACCTGCAGAGCCTGATGACATTCAATCCAGGGTCTTGAAGGAACAGGCTGATGTAGTTGCCAAGCCACATCGTGTTCAAAATGTTACGGCTATCAGATGAGGTGCCTGGTGACTGAAAAGGGAAACATCTCTTGCATTTTAAGAGTAGAAAGGAAGACTTGAACTACAGATCAGTGAATCTCATGTCTGTGCCTGGGAAGATCGTGGAACAGATCCTCCTGAAAGCTGTGTAAAGGCACATGCAGGACAAGAACGTGATCTGAGACAGCCAGAACAGCTTCAACAAGGACAGATCATGCCTGACTAATCTGATGGCCTTCTATGATAGCAATGACATCAGTGGACAAAGATCAACTGATCTTTGGGCTTTCTCAAGGCCCTTCATGTGGTCCCACATCACATCCTTATCTCTAAATTAGAGGGATATGGATTCAATGGGTGGACTGTTAAGTGAATAAGGAATTGGGTGTATGTCAGAACAACAGATAGAATGACAACCTAATGGAGCTATAAACATTTGATTATGCAGGTTATTCAACAACATGTGTACCAACTCATTTCCTTGATACTTCTAGGTGGTTTTTTTTTTTTTTTTTTTTTTTTTTTTTCTAATAATGATTGAGTTTGCTTACAGTTTTATGGAGAATGTGATTTTACTTTGATAATACCTTAGACTCTTGTTCTGCATACAAAATACACATCATGAAAATACAATGGCAGAAATGGCAGATACAAAGTTTAAACTATTATGAAAACTGAAGTAATTATAGACTGCTGAATAAACAAATTATTAACATGTAAATAAAATACACTATTTTTAAGAAAGTCAATCTGGTGTAGAAGTATTTTTTAAGTATGTTTAAGTAATTTTTAAATATGTTATGTTGGTCTCACTATATGGAGGTGCAAGATTTCCTTGTAAACAAAAACAGATGCAAAGTGTCAACTGTAATAACTAGAGAAATGAAGGTAAAAAAATTAAGCATAAAAAGATTAAAAGTGTCATATTATATTTTTCAGAAGAGTTTCTGCTTCTCCGGAAACTAAATTTAAAAAAACCCAAGGACTCAGTAACTGTAGGAAAAAAAAGCAGAGTGAAAGTGGATGAAAGTATAGATGAATATGCTGCAAAGAAATAAGGTGATCTTGATACCTCTGAAAGAATAAGAGGAACTATTACTCACTCCTCAGTGTGCTTCCTTTAGTATGAATACAAGCTAAGGTAGATCTTTTCCATCAAGCTGGCTGAACAGTTCGAAGCCTTTGACCTGTTTGAATAATTCCTCAAATCTTTTAATTACAGATAAAAATAATGATCACCTTTCCTAATCCAGACACATCAGTCTTCTTACACTAGCTCCTGTACTAACCTGATTATTGGAATTCTTTTGTTTATTATTTACATCTTCACGTGTGCTTTTTATTTGTATATTCCATTCTAACTGATTTCATGGAAATAAAAGATTAGGTTTTAATTTTGTAATTCCATACTCATCCTGTTTACTCAGATGAGCACAACATATTCAGAACTGATTTTTTTCACTGTCACTACATGAGAATAGTTAAAATAAGTACAAAGATAATTTGAAAGCTTTGGCTCTGCCTGCATGTAAAAACTTGCATCATTAAAAGGACTACTTTGTATGCTGTTAAATGGAGGAGTTTTAATTGTATCAAATCATTTAAAGTTAGCTATTTCACTCTTGACAGAAGACTGAAAATAGACAATTTGTGCTAATAAATTTTACATTTGAGATATATCCGTACAAATAAACTAGGCAATTCACATATACATGGTATAATTTATTCTTGTTAAATAAAGAACATTATGAACTGTTGGATCATAGTGATCAGTGCCTTCTAAAAATCAAGCCACTGATCTCTCCAAATGTTCCTTGGAAATGTTTGAGTACATCTAATGCAATTAAATGTACAGAAGATCTTGATGCTGGGAGAGAATTTCAATATTGTCATATAATGCTGGTGACATACAGGTTATGGATCAGGGGACAACACAATCACTAATCTAAAAAATAGTGTATTAAATCTATACAGATTTTAGTCTTCTATTTCTTCTAAATTAATCCTTACAATTCTACAGCATATTGCTAATTTTAATTTCTTAATAAAGACTGAAAATAAAGCCTCAACCTTAAAAGCAGGAAAAAAATTGTGAAATTTGTGTATTGGGACCTTGTTATGTGACATTGTCTCCTTTGTTGATGAAAAGATTTTTTTTTATGAGAGATCAGCAGTGTGTGCCATAGTCATTACATGTAATTTAAGTTGGGAGAAAATCAAAACTACTATATCTTTCCTGAAAAATTATTGACATGAATATTTTTTTAATAAGGTGCATAGATATTTGCCATCCCCATGAAGCACTACTGCAAAAGCAATTTTCAAATGCTAAATTTATATCCACACTAGCAAATATGTCCCAGTAGAAGCAGATACATTAAAAAAAAAAAAATCAATTTGTATTGAGGACAGGATTACATTAATATAAAGTTCAGAGAGGAATGGATAATTTTGAGTCAGCTCTAGTCTTGTCCCATTATAACTTGAACACATTTAGTGTATTCCTGCTTTGCATTTTTAGGTTTTATTTCATTTAAAAAGTCAAATCCTGCTCCAAAACACTGTTCTGTGATATGAACCAAAACAAGGTAATCAGGGACAATTAGGAGATACCTTCAAATATGCTGATTCAAACTAAAAGACTAATATAAAAATATCTAAAAGAAAGTTGCTCGTGTATATCTCCATAATATAAATCACTTGTAAGTGCAGCATCATTTCTTATGTTTTCTCAGGAAGGGACCATACTAGATGATTGTGTGTTCTAGTGAATTTCAAAGTAATAAGTACACGGTTATTTGTTCATCAGACAAAATCAAAATCTATAGGAAAGAAATATGCCAAGTTTGGTGGATAGTAATATTACTCCCAAGCACAGTTTTAAAAAGAAAGTTGCAGACTGCAAGTTTGTAAAACCTTATGTTCACTTATACAGGTGTGATACACATGCGTACAGTGTATAGACTGCGCATATATCTGAGATTTATAAGATGCAAGTATAAACCAGAATAAACACAAAATATCTACAGACTGTATGTTCAGTCATTTGATATGTAGATTAAAACAAAAACTACAATCATGCCCACAGATCTCATGATCTTTTGTCCTAATATTTTTGAACATATTCACATTCTATTCTGAAGTATGGGATTACAGGTATTTTAAGAAGACAGTGAAATTGGTTATTTCCACAAGTTCAAATTTCAATACACTTTGTATTCAAAAGTCTATTTTTTCCTGTGGCTTTACAGAGTAAGGTAGAAGTGTGAAGCATTCTTCCATAAAGTGAACTTATTTATTTCCATTATATTACTAAAGCTTTTTCTAGGTAACCTGTTTATATTGTAGAAAGGAAAGATATGACAGGTAAGTTCATAATGTAAGTAGATTTGATAGCAAGTAGTTTGATAGCAAGAACTTTTACTGATACATTTTACTTGGCTATATTCATCTGCTGTTCTTTGTAACCCTTTCGTATAAAACAACTTAAATTCAGTCATTCTACATCCACAGTTAGAGAAATGAAGATTTCCACTGCATTCTATAAAAGACAGAGAACATAGTACTAAGAGAGCTACAGGCCACAGTCTTATAGCAATGACACTAAATGATATGCTATGCTGGTTAAATAAATCCTTCTTCAGTTAGAACCAGTTATACAAAAAATGGACAGACGTATATTGTCTGCTGGGATTTATACAACCATCTGGCCTTGTAATTTCCAGACAGAAGTTTCACATTAAGTTCTCATACTGAGATTCTAAGGCATTTCAAAGATTTGCGTTTTCCTTTTTTCTTTTTTTCCATGTACCTGTGAGATAGATGAAGTGCCCTCAGCACTTAGGTTTGTTGATGACTAAGGAAAACTGAATTTTTACATAGCATGAGAGCTATAACACTGCCAAATAAACCCTTAATAAATTCATTCTTTTAAGGACTGTTTTACAATTAATGAAAATAATATCTTCAAAGCCATTTGCAGAAAGTCAGAATTCCACAACTCGGCAAACTTTAATGATACAATTAAGCCATAACATTTTTTTCAGTCTTGCTTTTCAGTTAGAAGCTATCTTTAACTTCAATCCTTAAGACAGTCTCTCACACTTATCTTTTTACTGTTGCAGAACAGCTTGCGAGAAACCAATATTGTAAAGCAGAACAAGGACAAATACACCAGAATTAAAGACACTGAAAAGTCAAATAGGGATCACAGTATCACGAATGGAGATGAATAACATCAAGCAAAACAGACATTAACCCATGGATATGTTAATAAAAGAAAGTTTTCAAAATGTGGAAGGCATATACAGACTGAACTAAAACGCATCACAAGATTTATTTTAGCTGAATAATCCTGTGCACATGTGTAAGTAGTGGGTGACAACATGAAGTCTCTAAGAAATCCACAGACAAATACTGCTCCTTTTATGAAAACTTATAGCATGACTTCAGAGATAGACAGAATGTTTCCAAAATCATTTTGGTAATTTCTTCTCAAGAAACATATCAATTTCTGATAATGCCTTAGATCTTGCTATTTCAGTTTTTAAATGTCTGATTTACAGATCTGAAAGTTGTGGTGTGAGAAAAAGAAAATTATCGCAATAGGAGATGCAATGCTTTTCTTTTTTTCTTCCAACTTTTATACAACTCCCCAGTGCAATCTGTTTTTATTTTCATATTAACCACAAGAATCTCCTTCCATTAGCTCATCAATGCAAAACCTGTTTCATTGGCTCAAAAATCTGTTCAGTTTTCTCTCTTATATTTTTACCTCTTCAAACTCTCTTGAAGTCTTTGTCTGTCTTCCTTCATGTAATTCCAGTTTTTCACTGGTTTACCTCTGGGACATTCTGAAGACATCTTTCATATAATAAGCCTACTCCTTATACAACCCTGGATGTTTGCAAATTTACTAGGCTGCACACCTGTGTGCAATAAATCCCATGAAATCAGGTGCACCAGATTACATGCAGGATAGAGGGGGCTAAAATTTGAAAATGGAGCTAAACTAACTCAGGACCCCAAACCATACGCTGCTGAGGTGGATATTTTTTGGAATATAATCTGGGGTAGCCTATAGTCTATGTCTTCCTCAGATAAACTCTCATAATTCAAGATTGATATGTCTACTTCCCAAAAGCTGCAACTTCCAAGAACAAATCTACTGAAATCAGGAAAACAATTATCTATTTGAGTTTTCTGTTTCCTTGTTATGACTCCAGTTGCTGACTGGCTGTCACTTCAAACCAGTGACTTCCTTATGAAAGGAACAGGAATGTTCGTAGAGGAATGAAAATCCTTGTCAGTATCACAGTTCTTCCAGCTGCAGAAGAGGACTGCAGGTAGTGACAACCACCTTGGTATTAAACATAATGTATGCTTTCCAAATTCCACCCTAACTTACTGAGTCATGTAAGGCTCACAACTTGCTTCACAGAATCATAGTACCATCAGGGTTGGAAAAGACCTCCAAGATCATCCAGTCCAACCATTTGCCTATCACCAATATTTCACCACTAAACCATGTCCCTTAGTACAACTTCTAAATGTTTCTTGAACACCTCCAGGGACAGTGACTCAACCACCTCACTGGGCAGCTCATTCCAGCATCTGACCACTCTTTGGGAGAATGAGTTTTTCCTAATATCCAACCTGAACTTCCCCTGACACAACTTGAGGCCATTCCCTCAGTAGAAGAGGCCGAATCACACCACACCACAACCTCCCTTCACATAGATGCAGAGGTCTCCCCCGAGCTTCCTCTTCTCCAGAAGAAACAATCCCAGTTCCTTCAGCCATTCCTCATAAGACTTGTGCTTCAGAGCCCTTGTCAGCTTTGTTGCCCTTCTCTAGACACACTCCAGGGCCCTGATGTCTTTCTTGTAGTGAGGGGCCCAAAACTGAACATAGCATGCAGCACTTCAGTTTGCAGAAAACCATGTGCTTCATAACAACATCTTCTGCTCTTACTTCTTGAAGATGCAGAAGTACCTTGTACTTGTCACTTTATGTCTCTTCATCTTTCAACTGAAGCTTGAACCTCAGAGTTATTCCCTTTACCTGTGCAACCTACTGTAGGGTACCTGATTTAGCAGAGAGGTTGGGCTTGATTTCTTGAGGTCCCTTCCAACCTCTGCAATTCTGTGATTCCGTAATTCCTGTTGCCCTTCTACAGAAGATCATTTAGGAGCCCTGTGAAAGCTTGCAATCTATATAGAATATTTACTGTACCAATCAGTATGTTTACAGAGTAGCTTCAAATTTATGGTAATGACCTGTAACTCAAAAACAGCTTTTTTCTTCTCACTTAGCAAAAAATCAGCCAAACAAACAAAAAACAACCAACCATTCATTCAAACCATCAATTAAAAAAAAAGAACACCACAAAAACACAGTTAGGAGTCATCTTGCAAACTAGGTAGCCACACAGTATTAAAACAGTGAAAATCCAGCCTAGGTCAAATAGCTCCAAACTCTGTGGCCTTGAGTAAGGAGAAACCTCATCTGTAATCCTAAAGTTTCTGCAGATATTAAATTCTCTCTAAATTGCCACCAGAGGACAAATTGCTCATTCAGTATTATACATGCTATAATCATCACAGTTGCTAACAACAATTATTATTAACTCTGGTAAATGATAAGCAATCTTCTTCTGCTGTAGTTAATGTTTAAAGAAATTTAGCGAGGATAGTTTAAGGCTACTAATAGGAAATAGACTCTGAAAGGAAATTCAAAGCAGGATATTTACCTTAGCAGAGAAACTTCAACCATTTTCTCTGTTAACAAAAACTATATTTTCTGAAGTTTTTGCGTGGAGGGTTTTTTTCACTATACTACTATACAAAACATGAGTGTTTAGCACAAGCCTTTTTAACAGAGTGCTTGACAAAAATCCTGCAGTATTTTGAAGCTAAAATTACTTAGACAATGCTTTGTTCACCCTCTTTTTACTATACATCTTATAACGTTATGTAATATTAATATGGTAAAATAGGTAAAAAAACAATTCTAGCTAACAATAAAAAAAATAAAATAACACTTACTTTGGAATTACATATTCCATCTTCTACTTTCATTCCAGACTATGCAGGAGATGTTTGTAGAAATTATTCTTTGGAAGGCTGCTATAGATGTAATATTCCTGGTGGCAGTTTGTTTTTAAGAAGACATCAGGCTGGACTTGCTGGATGTTATCACCATTGTTTGCAGAGCATCTAAGTCAAAGACAGCAAATTGCAGGGTGACTAATATTCTAGGATTTCCATACCAAAATTCAGTCAAATGGCTATATATAAAAAATTATAGATATGGGCTGAACACTAAACATTAGTTTGAACAGTGATTAAAATAAAAAACAAACAGAGAATGCAGACGTATGAAAGGGTATAATTTGTTTTCATGCTAAAAATATTTTGATTAATTTCACCTTACTTTTTAAATATATCTCTTTAGAAATATATAAACCACCTTACACAGTGGTTTTGGATAGAATTGGTCTTGCCTAATGCTGAAATATGTTTTCAAACTGTAATTTCCAAATCTCATTTATCATTAAAATTGTTTCATATAGTTTTCATTGTTTTATTTATTTATTTATTTTTAACAAATAATTACAGCCATCAGCATGAAAAAAATCTAGAGTTAATTGTTCTACATCAGACTATAACATACTGAGCACTGGAAAAAGCTGCCCAGAGGGGATGTGAAGCCTCCTTCTCTGGAATTAGTCAAAACCTTCCTGGATGTGATCTCGGGCGATATGCTTGAAGCAGGGAGATTGGAGTAGATGATCCCAGTGGTCACTTCCATCCTCAACCATTCCGTGACATCTTCCTCTACTAGCATTTTGCTTTATATTTTAAAAAATACAAATTAAGTTGTGGAAGAGAGAGACCTTTTTTTTTTTTTCTTCCAATTATTATATTTGAGTAGTAAAAGGCTTTTAAATTTCTTTCTTCCCAAATTCTTGTTCATACAGCCTGCATATTGTGAAAGTGGCAAATAGCATCTTCAGAACCCATTAGATTAAAAATTCTTCCTGACAGTGACAGCATATTCTCACTAAAAATGTTCATATTCTTCCTCCTTTACATCACATTTTATGGCATAATAAATAATCAAAAGATAAAAGGATACATTCCAAATTTAAACTGCAGCCTACCACTAAAGTATTCAAATCTTATACACAAAGTATTATTGTTACACCGTTTATCACTGTTTCAGAGAACTTAAGAGATTGAATTTGAGTAGATCAGCAGAAAAATGGCTAATCATTGGCCCTAAAGTGATACACTGCTATGAACACATATATAAACACTTATATTCAGCTATAGTGTTCCCTACCTGTGGCTACAATGCTTGCTTTAATCTATAGAATTGTTAGTCCTGCTTAATCAGCAGAAGGAATAATTTCTTCATCTATTCATAGTGAATATGCCAGGAAACTTAAAAAGAAAGAGGCTTTTATTTTACTTTTTTAATTTTTTTTGTCAACATTCTGGGTGCATAACTTTTCCTTTGAAGATTTTCTAAATTTGAAGAAACAAAATATGAAAAGTTTAATAGGAAGCAGCATGGAGGCATGAAGTGAATCGCAACAGCTTCTGCTGCTCACTGCAGACATGAGGTGACAGATGCAGAAATTTGCTTTTTACATTCTGATAAATAAAATCAGATAAAGCTGAGTATAGTTAATGACTATACCATGCACTGACTAAAGAATCATGCAAAATTTTCCCATGTAGAAAACAAGACACAGAATTTCAAGCATAAATCCAGAGCTAGAGATTAAACTAAACATGACTAAGCTGGTTTATTTACTGATCTGTGGCAAGAAACCATTTAATCATCCGCTACAGAACTGCTAAATGCTTTCACTATGAAGTCCTGAGGGGAAAAATATTGACAAATGTTATCATTTAAAACTAGAGTTCTAGTCATATTAAATTAAAGTCCAGTGCTGCACTGTCCTGACCTACTCTTCCTCTATATTTGGATCAGGATGCCCATAAAACATAAAGCCCAAAGGCATTTTTAATCCATGCGTAGCTAACTGTAATTTCCTGCAGAGTCAAAGTTAAGTGAAAGGAGTATCATGGTAGTTTGGACTTCAAAAATAAGGCTTTTTTCCTCTCAGTTTGTCTTAATCTAAAGGTGGAACTCCTTAAACACACTGATAATGGAATCATGAATGTTAATAGAGACTGTGCTAAATCTAATCTCTAAACTGCAAGTACTATAAAATTTGTGTTCCTCAGAAAAAAAATACAGTATCAAAAAGTTGAATGCTGTTCCGGATTCTTGAGATTTTGAAACTGAATTACAAAAGGCCCCTGTAGAACAAATACCACTCTTGTACCAGGAATTGTGTATTAAAAAATAAGTATAAGCCACAAGTTTACAGATGTGATATGTAGCTTACAAAAATACATATAAAACTATGGTAGAAACACAAAAGTAGTCTGATTTTTTCATGATTTTTATTTGAAAATTTTTATGGATATAAGTTGATGGATAGTAATGTTCTGTAAACTACAGTACCGGTTCATAAAGAAATACATTTCATTACTTATGACCTTCTGACTTTCAGAAATCTTCCTGATGTTCTCACAGCAGTATTGCAAACTAATGCTAGTATCTCCATTAGGCAAATACTGAAACATAGGAGCTCTACATAGTAAAAATACTAGGGATTGAAATGATACATCCCATATCCAACACCAGGTTTCTCTTATGACAATCTAATGATAATTAGATGAATACATACTTTAAAACAGAGTCTTACTGAGAAAAATTGTGGCTTCTTAAAATTAAAATGCATTGCTTGACTAACAGTAATCCATTCTTCTATCAATAGAAGCAGTATTTCCCATCTCACAAAGAAAGAAAGAGGGAAAAAATGCAAATTCTTAAAATATTCATGTACTCTTTAAAATTGTACTGAATTATTTGCAATGTACCTTTTATATCAGATGTGCCCTTCAAAATCTTCAATTGACCTGGAACAATATATTATGAGAAAACACTCATTACTTTTTTAAAAAAAAAAACAAATTCAAGTATTAAGATACAATTTTATCAGCTTATATGCAGCAACTATGGTTCACTTCATACAGCCCTGAAAATGTTTCAGCTTGATTCTGTTTTCTCAAAGGTACTATTCTGAATGCTCCCTTAAGTCCTTCAGCACAATGGAAAGCTCTTAAAACTTCAGTTTTACTGTCATTATGAAACCAGCCTTTCACAGACACTGTAACCTCCTAAGCATGAAATAGTCCATGCTAAAGCCCCATGGTCCTGTTAAGAGCTAAGACTTTCATAAGCAATGGTATTTGCTGTCTCAAGGTCTTCCACAGCTAGAAACAAAACAAAACAAAAATATTAGCCCACTTAATTCATCTATAAAGAAACCAAATCGCAAAAAAATTAGGATATCACACTTTGAAGGTAAATCTTTTAGCTTTTAAGTTGTTACACATCAAAAAAACTCATGCATTTTTATTGTATATATGAAGATTCACCCAATTAGAAAATATACATTAACTATAAAAGGTAAGAAGCAATAGCATAATGTAAGTCAGGCTTCTAAAGTTCTGAATGCGTAAGTAAACTCGATTTTGTCTGTTCTTTGTAGTACTTTTCTGCTTCTGCTCAGGAGCCTGGAAAACTTTCCAACAGTAATTTTTCTTCTTGTCAACACATTTTATATGTAAACAGGTGGAAAGATGTTCCAGAAATTTATTCTGTGCCTATAGTATACCAAATTAAAAAAAAAAATACTAAATGCAATTTAGAAGGAAGAAGTGCTATTTTGCTAGGCTGAATGTATAACAAATAGTAACATCCATAGGCTCCCATTTTCAAAGCTGTTATGTAAGAATATGAACCACCCAAAAATTTTGCCATTGAGCTTTTATTGCCAGTAACAGCAGCACTGGTTAACATTTCCTTGCCTTGAGACCATGCCATCAGTACACAGCCTTGCTCAGTAGCCAAAACAAAGACCTGCTTTCACCTTTTATATGGACCAGAGAATATGCTGAGGAGGTAGCACTTGTTAGAGTATTTATAGGGCTTGCATTTATCAGCTCACTACCATTTGGGTAACAGACACAGTACTGTAGTATACTTGCCATAAACTACCTTTAGTTCAAACCAGATTAAGAAAATGTTCATGCAGTCATCATCTATAACATCTGAAAGAGACAGAAACAATTACATATTTATGAAAAAACCTCACTAAAGCAAAAGAAAAATCAACAGTTAACTGGTTATGCTAAAATTACATACAAAAGGCCTCTCAGGCTGATCAGCAGCTTAACAGACTGATCCCACTCACATAAAAGTTTATTGAAAGGCTACAGACAACGTTGCTTTTCTGGATGTGAATCAAGCTTTAGCAAATTTGCTAATCCACAACACTATCTTTTCTACAAATATTCCAGGAAAGCACTTCTCCCATATGTACTCTAACAACAACTTACAGGACAGACTTGCTAGTCAGCCATTTTACAATTACATGGAACTTCATAAAAGTATATTCTCTTTTTATTCTCTTCGCTAATTTTTCTGAAATAAAGAAATGGTTTGTCTACATATTTTTGTAGCAATTTGAGTTCTCATCTTGATTTTATTTCCATTTCTGGCAACAACTACTTTCAGCTGCTTTTATTCTGAGATAAAGGTCTTCAATTTTTAGTACAATCACAGCTACAAATCCTGATTGCATTTCAAGAATTATTATACAGTCAAAACAGTTTTCTTTGTCACTAAAAAAATCCTGTAAAACTGAAAATGACCTTATGTGTATTTTGAAGGATATTAACCAGAAGAGGACAGCAAATTAAATAGAAAATCCAGAGAAATCACAAAAGAGAATAAAAGAGATTATTCAGAGCAAGAGAAAAGTTGAATATTTAAAGAAAGAAAGCAAATAAGATGTGTAAATGTCAGACAGAAGAATAAAAAGGGTTTAGAAAGCTGAGGAAAGAAGGGGGAAGAAGGAACTCATCTGGAATAAAATAAACATTTCTGTCGTTCTTGCTTCACCAAGAACTCCTAAGAAAATTCATGGAAAGAAAAGAATTCTGTGACTAATATTTTAGAGGAAGTTTTCAGTCATACAGCTGTAAAATCAGAAGTCGCATTCAATCGAGTGAGAAAGGGATTGATCAACATCTGATCAAATGTAAAAGGATTACATAATTTGGCAACAGTTGCTACCATTTGGGCTCTGGAATTACTAGACCTTTGAATTACCCATCAATTACATGCCATCCTCAGCAAAGATCTTGAGCAAGTGTGATAAGTTGCATCACAGTCTTGCTGACTTCCTTATCAACAATGACTCCATCTCAGTGGGAACTGATTCCCAGCAATTTCTTTGTGAAGCCACAGTCTGTGCAAAGCAGTTAGTCTCAACTGCTCATTTCCTTTACAGGCTGCTGCAAGAAAGCAAGGTAAGGCAACAGCACTTTTTTTTTTTTTTTTTTTTTTTGTCTCTACCTTATTTAGGTGATAGAGCTGTGGCAAATGACAGTAAGTACTTTCTGGATTGAAGGGGAAGACCTTCTTTGAGAACTGTATTTAGTAGTTTTACTTCTTAGATCTTCCAGTTCTTTCTCAGAGCTTCCACATATATTAGGAACATCAACATGCAATATCAGAAGGTTAATTTTCCACCTCACATGAACTGAGTTCGTTATGACAGAGGGAATACCACTGCTGATAACTGGCTCAGGTGAGCAAAAAGCATGCATTCTGAATTTGTTGCTTGGGGACCATCATGAAGAGTAACAATGGGAAAAGATGGATAATTAGTATTGGATGGATCACTGAGCTACATGGCTGATTCTGATTATCACAAAATGACTACTACTCAAAAAGGGCAAAGTCTGATCCAATACACGTTTTTATCTTATTTTAATTATTTGATGAGATAACCCTTAGTTGTGGAAAGATAAGACCACTAAACTAAGATGCGTTATTGACACTATTTTCAAACACAGGTTTAAGAAACTGTTCAAAAGCAGTCAGTGTCTCCCACATTGAATGTTGTGGGTAGTTTGACATTAGATATCCCACAGTTTTCACAGATGCAATCTGATAACTGTGAGGTGAGTCCAGAAAGATGGGCAATTAGAGTGAGGGGAAAACAGGTCACTGTAGGAGAAATTCTGAAATACAACAGAATTAGTTGTACTTAGACTAATTAATTTCTTATTAGAGAAGTCAAACAATTCTTAAGTTCAATAGTCATATGAAGTTTAATCTCAAAATCTTGTTCGCACATTATCATCTACCTAGAATTTTTGATGGACTCTGGAGTTGATCTCATGATCAAAGCCAATTATAGATCTCCTACTGATTTAAGTTTATCCATTGTTGGTCTGAAGGGATAATGCTGAAGTGAAATAAAGAACATCTACAAAGAGCTTTAATCCAAACACTACACTTAGTACAATAAGAAAATGAGAGTGAAAAAGTGTAGAATGCATAATGGCATAGTGATACAAAGAAAGAAGAGCAAGCAAAGTCATTAAAAATGAAGTTAAAAGAAGAATGCAATTTTGGATTTTTTTTTTTAAGGCTTTATATAATAGATATGAGCTAAAAAAAAAATCTAAACAGTAAGAAAACTAGAGTAATGAAATTTATTTCCTGAACTTACATTGGCAGATAAAACAAATAACCTCAATTTTTGTTACTTAAGGTGCCAAACATAACATTGTCAGTTAAGTATAGTGTCATAGATAGTAAGATAGCTATGAACAGCTATTTCATACATCCCCATTTTTTTTTCCCCCCCCACTTGCAAATAGAGCCACTAAAAATGCCTCTTGTAATCAGTTTATTTTTCTTGTTACTCAGAATGCCTATATTTGCCTCTTTGGTTTGTCAAAACTGAATTAAAACAGAACTTTATTTCAATCCTCTTCTCCTACAGGAGAAGAGCTAATCTAGAGTGGACAGAGGTAACTTCATAAAAAAGTCTAAAAACTTGTTTTTAAATCGTAAGTCCTGTACTACATATGAAGTTCATGTTAAGCTCTTTTGAAATTAATGCATTTCTTAAGTTTAGAAGCCAGGATAAGCATTTTTCTTTATCAACATCAGTGTTACTATATTTTCTTTTAACAATCCTAACCACAAGTTTTAGGAAGGTTAGAAATTCCATCTCTAATTTTCATGACCACCCAATATTTCTGCCCAGTTATCCAGAAACTGGATGTTCTTCCACTATGCAGCATTAGCATCATGGGCTGAATTCTAAGATGTAAATACACTGAATGGGGATTTAGCAAAAAAAGATACAGCTCTCAATTTGTTACTAGACAAAGATTAATTCAGAAATAGCAAACACCCATAAAAGATTAAGAAGATAGTACAGGCAAGCTACCCACAATAAAAGTACATACACCATTATCTGCTTAGAAATATCTAGAATCACTAAACTAGTAGCTCATATTACATCAACGCAAGTTTTTCTGGCCCTCTTGATTCTTTTAAATAAATAGATAAATAACATTAGCCTAAATTTTAGGAAAAAAAGATCATTTTTTTGAGGAATATATTTGTTACTTGATTGAGACAAAACTCGATTGGGAGCTTTTAAACATGGAAGGAAAATGTTATTCCAAGTGTAAGTGTAGAACAATAAAATCAAACAAAGTGAAACAGAATAAAATCTTCCAGTAACAGTAAATCTTAAGTATTTTTATTATTAGCTTTCTTAGAATTGCATACAATTGTTGAACTTCCCGTGGATTCCCATGCACCTGTAGTTTGCGGCCCGGACCACGCAAGCATGCACCAATATGGTGTAAGAAAGCGGTCCGTTTATTCACGTGGTGCAACACCTTATATACTAAGCCTCTACCGTGTGTACGCCCCCAAAGGGGGGAGGGGAGGGGTTTTCCTATCCCGTGACATCGTGAATCCCCGCCTTCGCCTATTACAACATACAATAAATCCTCCATATTATGCGTAGTGCCATGTACTTTGGAAAGGACGCTTTTATAGAAAAATGATTTCATAACATATAATATAAACCATCTACAGAAAATAAAGAAGTGTTCTGCATCACTACAAAATATGAAACAGATTTCACTAAATTATCATGCAGCAAAGAAGGCAATTAACAGCACCTTCTACTGAGCTACAAGAGCTCAAAAGAAATACAATCCCTATCAAGACAGATAGTACTCCTTCAGCTGCTTAAATGAAGGCAAGGAGGGGTAGATCTAAAGTCCACCCCTTCCTGTGACTCAGGTGCATTGCCTGAACCTGAGCTCCCTGGATTAGCCACGCCTTCTCACTTGGTGCTCAATCACTGGCTCAGGCCACAACCTGGCAGTTCCGCTGCATTTATCCATGAATGTTAGAGAAGAAAACAAATGCTCTTTTCACACTCATTCTTCAAATGCAATTTGAAATACAGGTGTGCAGTAAAAAATAAAATATGCAAATTACATTTTCATAAAATGTAAGAACACAAAGTAGATTTTAGGCAAATAAAAGATGCTATAGAATATTGAAATAATGTGTACAAAAAGACATAAGCAACAGAATTTACAGAGAGAAAGATAGATTTGAATGTTTATTCAAGTATCTTTATTAGCCAAATTCCATATTCCTAGGACCAAGGTGATCTCAGAAGAAAGAAGTTCCTTTCAAAGCCAGTGCCAGCTCCCTCTTTTGAACTGTTACTGGAAGTATTTTTTATTGCTCAAAGAAAGGTTTTAATTTGCTATGCTAAGTAATAAAGTAATAGTAGTTTCAGCATGCCTGAAAGACCATTTTAGGGGAAGGTTTAATGTACTCTGAAGGCTTAAAAGGTGAGTTTAATCTCTTAAGTGTTCTTAGCACTGTACCTTTATATCCATTTCCTTTTCACAGCCTGGTCTTGTGGTGGGTAAATGGCAGAGCTATGTTTGAGGTGGTCATTTTGTGAACTAGAATGACAATGACTCCATAGCCACAGCCTTCTGAATATTGGTTTGTACAGTGGGTTAAAAAAAAAAAAAAAATTGCACCCAAGAAACTTGAGAAGCAGTCAAGGAAATAATAAAGGCACTTTAGATTAAACCTCTCAAAATGATTTTCTTTAGATCAGCTCATCGTGAGACCACACATAGAAGTAATCTGGGAAATAACTATGAAATTCGTAAGTACTAAAAGTATGTCTACTGGCTTTGCATAGTATCAGATAATGCAGCATTAAACCATAATAACAATAATAAAGAACAAGAATGGATGGTGAAGAATGGGTGTTGCTGTCTTCTGACTACTAAAAAGGAGAGAAAAATGACAATCATACTAAAGTGTCACCTTGTCAGTTCAAAAAAGAGACAAACGCCAAGCAGACTAAAACTAAACAATTTCTGTGAGTAAACCATAAATTCTTATGGAGTTAATTGCACTGTGAAAATCCCATGGAAGACATTGAGAATGGATGATTCAACACATTTATCACTTGCTTGTCTATCTTGTTTTACTACAAGAGCAGTTCCACAATTTGAACAACTTCTTATGCTTTAAAGTTTAAATTCTATGTGATATACACAGCACAGCTTCTACGCTCTCAAAGTAACAAGTCTTAGAAGAAAAAGAAAACTTTCAGGATTTCCTATTGATAGGTAGCGAATGAAACTTAGGTATGAAAATCCCAGAAGAATTCTCATGAAAATGGTAAAACAAGCATATTTTTTATCTTATCTAATTCACTCAAATTTGGTTAGTAATGACAGCATTATTGCTGTTTACTGGTTTACCTGAAACAAATTGCAATCCATCTTTCTGGACAACAGGTAGCTAGCTGTATTGCATATTGCAACTTGAGTACAATATAACAAACTGAATTTTGGAAAGGAAAATGAAAAAGTCTCCAGAATTATTTTATTTTATTTTATTTTTAGAAAGCAGTGCATTTGTAACGGAGCACACAGAAACTGATAAGCATCTGCCCTAACAGGTCACAGCACTGCTGGAGGAGATTGTGTTCAATGGACAGAAAAGATCTCAAAAAAATGAGACATCTGGTTTTACAGAAATGAAGCAGTTCTTAAACACTTTTGCAATACTTGGTAGAGACTGAACAACCAAAGAGATAAAGCAAATAATAAACAAATATAAGATCTGTCTAAACACATGTCCTGCCTCCCAGTTTCTCTTTATTCTCTATCAGTGTCTAAGGACTATAGCTATGCATATTGTAAAAGAGAAAGAAAAAAAAAAATGGTGGTTTTCTTTGTTTTTGAGGTTTTTGTTGCTGTTGTTGTTATTTATTTATTTTTTAAGAGACTAAATAAAGAATAACATGAGCTTAGTTCTGAGTATAATGAAATATGCTGGTAAAAAGACTAGAAAAAAATTTAAAATCTAAGTGATATCCACATCCCTCTGAAAACAACAAAATTTTCAAAAAATCTCTGTATGGGTCGAATCAAAGGCTCATTCCATCCAATGTTTTCTTTCCAACAGTGATTGACAGAACATGTCTGGAACAAGGCAAACACAAAGAGTGACTACACATAATATTATCGAAAGCTCCTATAATTTGCAGATCAGGGACTTCTTAAGACAAGGATTAATGTTCCATAGATTGATATTATTTGCCTACTGTGAAGAGGCCCAATTGCTCTTTGAAGGCTGCAAAAATTTGAGTGCCCATTCATACTGTTACAAGAAGTCCTACAACTTAAATGCAAATAATTTCCAGAGCCATTTTCTTTTGACTTCTTTGAGTATGGCACTTGCTATCTTTACGGAAAAATAAACTTGCAATCAGTCCCTATTTATCTTCTCCATGCTGTTCATGTTTTTATAAATCTGTCACGTCACCTATTCAAGTTTTCTTTCTATACAGAGAAATCCTAGACTATTAAGATATTACTTACACTGGAGAAATTACATAATGAAGTAATCTTTCTTGACCCATTTCTGATTCTTATTCAAAAATCATTACTGAAAACTGATACTTCCATAGAGAATCCCAAAGATGCCCCAAGATCCCAAGACATGAGTATTCCAAGATAACTGGCTAGAGGAAATAGTCAAGGAAGTTCAAGGAAGTAAGGACTACTTGGTCCAATGGAAGTTAGTATTGCGTTTTCAAAACTTGCACATTTCACATCTATCACCATTAAATTTCATCTGCAATATTAATACCCATTCACCTCTTGGATATTACTTCATTACTCAGAATAGTTTATTATTTTAAATGAAATTTGTTACTTTACTGATCGTACATTTACAGATCATTTACCCCTCTCTACTCGGCTCCTGTGAGGCCCCATCTGGAGTACTGCATCCAGGCATGGGGCCCCCAGCACAAAAAGGACGTGGAGCTCTGGGAATGGGTCCAGAGGAGGGCCACTAAGATGATCAGAGGGCTGGAATACCTCTCCTATGAGGAAAGGTTGAGGCAACTGGGCTTGTTTAGCTTGGAGAGGAGAAAGCTCCAGGGAAGCCTCATTGTGGCCTTCCAGTACTTGAAGGGAGCATAAAAACAGGAGGAGGGACAACTGTTCACAAGGGTGGATAGAGATAGGACAAGGGGGAATGGTTCTAAACTAAGACAGGGGAGGTTTAGGTTAGATCTTAAGAGGAAGTTTTTCACTCGGAGGGTGGTGACATGCTGGAACAGTTGCCCAAGGAGGTTGTTGATGCCCCATCCCTGGTGGCATTCAAAGCCAGGCTGGATGTGGCTCTGGGCAGCCTGGTCTAGCGGTTGGCGATCCTGCACATAGGGGGGTTGAAATTAGCTATCACTGTAGTCCTTTTCAACCCAGGCCATTCTATGATTCTATGATTCTATGATCTATGGGTTAAACAGTAGAAGTGCTAGTTATGATAATGGTGACTTTTTCCACTGTGAATGCTTAAAAATTACTCTGACTTTCTCTTCATTCCTTTTATTTTTAAGTCCATATATTATTTTTCTTTTTTAGCTCCTTTATCAGTTCTCCTTAGAATAATTTAAAGGGTGAGCTTTCAAATGTGTTTTGGAAATACAAGCTACCTATACTGATACAAACATCTTAGGAATATGAAAATAACTTCCTCACAAATGTCAAACGTATATTATGGGAATAATTATTAATCTACAGGATATAAGCTCTGAAGCAGCCTGAGTGTAAAAAAATGAAAGGCACGATACTATGGAAAACATAGCCATCAGGGGCCCCTAACACAAAAAGGACATTGAGGTGTTGGAGCAGGTCCAGAGGAGGGTCTCGAAGATGATCCAGAGGGCTGGAGCATCTCCCCCTACAGGAACAGGCTGTGAGAGTAGGGGCTCTTCAGCCTACTGAAGGCTCTAGGTGGGCCTTGTTGTGGCCTTCCAGTACCTGAAGGGGCCTCCAGGAAAGCTGGGGAGGGACATGGTGAGGGCATGTCGCTGGGGAGGGCATGTCACAACAGGACAAGGGGAAATTGATTTTAACTGGGAGAGGGTAGATTTAGACTAGATAGTAGGATGAAATTCTTTACTGTGAGGGTGCTGAGACACTGGAACAAGCTGCCAAGAGAGGCTGTGGATGCTCCCACCCTGGAGACATTCAAGGCCAGGCTGGATGGGGTTTTGAGCAACGTGATCTAGAGAGAGGTGTCCCTGCCTGTAGCAGGGAGGTTGAAACTAGATGATCTTAAAGGTCCCTCCCAACCCAAACCATTCTATGATTCTATATTACAGCTCACATTTGATTCCTTTAGCGATTAACTTACTGTTATGATGTAATTTGTAGAACTGAATGAATAGATAGATCAGAAAACACAGTAAGATTATTAAAGCACTTTCAGAAAAATGTCCATTACAATAGTGCCATGCCTTGAATCTTATTACAGCAGTGAACTTTGAATGGCATTGCATAAAATCCATTTGGCTCTACTGTATCTCTCTCAACATTTTCTCTTATTATTTTTACTTTTTTATCTTCTTATTATTACTTTTAGATAGATAAATGTACTTCATTTGCTTATTAAGCAATTCTGACAGTTTAAAGCACCTTTCCATCTTTAATAGTAAATTTTGTTTTTCAAAGATTTTCACAGTAAAAATCCTGTGAAAACTATGGATCAGAGTTATCCAACAAATTTACATCTTGAGATTTCTAGATTTTTCAATAGAAATGTGACAGTGTTTCAAATATCGTAGAAACTTGTATGTCATATCTTGACTTAGTGCCTATGAGGGAACTGGTAGGTGACCATGTTAACGTTTGAAATTTAGTTTAAATGTTCTTTACTTAAAAAACAATACATGTCTGGCTATGTGGTATAACAGAGACATAAGGTAGGAAATTATCACGCATAAAACTCATCAGAGTTTCTTCATTTGTTCAAATACATCCCACTTGTTTTAAGAATGAATGTGATCATATACTCAAATAAGTAAGCCTTAAGTTCTTCTGAACAAATATCCTGTACAACAGTGATAAAGTGTACCAGCGAAATTGTTCTAATCAGCAATTTTTGTAGCAATGATCATGCAATGTCATGATAAATATAATTTTGTGTAAATACAGCAAGAGAAAATATGACAAATGTGTACATGTGTATAAACACCATCTCAGAAATCTCTGACACATTTGTAAGCTTAAAAGTATAGCTTAAACCAAAAACCAGAACATGTTTACCTACCAGACATGAAATCCCAATACTATTTAGCAGTAGCTGCTATGAACTGGAAGGACCTGAGTCAAAAACAGCTCAAGACCTAGCTGAACCTACTTTGTGCAGTGGATTGTGACATCCACAGTTCCCTTCCACTCTAAAATATTGTACTGGTTAATTTAAACAAATCCTATTAGATATTTTTATCATGACACTGACTTGTCAGCTTGGAGTTGATGGCCAGGCTGCCTCCATTTCTTGAATATAGTACTCCCTCTTTACACTGAAATACATGATCTTCAGTCAGAGAAGTCAGATTCACTGCCTCTCCTCGTGCTTCAGCATGGATATTGAAGAGAACATCCGTAGTCAAGAGAGAGCAAGAGTTTCTCCCTGCAGTATATTGAGGCAGATTTTAGAAAACGATAGAGTTTTAGTCCTAATACATGCAATTTTATGTGCTTGAGAATTCTGAGTAATTTCTTGGTTCTTTGTCCAAGTTAAAGCTTGAAGATGAAACCTGTCTTTCTCTGCTCTCTTCTGCCAAGATAGAATGAGTAGATAATCTCTACAAGATGAATTCATGTTACTCAAAACTTCACAATAAAATAAAATTACAGTTTTAAAAATCCACCTAAAGGAAAAGAAGGTCATCTGTTATCTTTGGATTGCATGTTCATCTGTAAGAGAACCTTCATCTTTCCTTCTTTCTTAAGATGATGACTGGTTAAATAATGCTGCCAGGATCCTACTGGCACCATGAGCAATGTGTAAGGTTTTATTAGGTAGCACAGTGCATTATCCATTGTGTGGCATTCAGATTCTAACACTGTATTAAAAGACTGAGAAATAAACATGATAAACTATACTCATAGATCATTTCTGTATTTAATCATTTGGAATGCTACAATTAAAAGCCCTCTTCCTCAAAATTATTTATTTGATGCTCTGTAAGTTTTGATTTCACCACTTCTAAAAATTTTGACATGTAGCAATTGATTTAGCCAAATTATTACAAAAAGGTTAGCACAAACCTTATGGAATTTTTGATTACTTCTTTTAATAGCAGGTTCAAAATGGCTTGCATTCATAATCAGTTCTTACTATCTAAAAAGATCAACTACAGTGAAGAAGAATTTGAAAGGCAATCCAGTAAAATGTTAAATCAGTTCTCATCTCTAGAAAAAATTAAACAACTTAATTTTAGAGACCACATTCTGTAGCAAGTGATGGGTTTTTAAGCACTGTGCACTGCATGCTTCTGTATCTGTGATAAAATGAGATGTCACTTGTTAATTCTAATGGGTTTCAATGCTGAGTGACATGTTGGAGAGATCACTGCCTGTGGTGAAGGAGAACAGTAAAAGAATCTAGATATGGAATCACAGAATCAAAATATTTAGTTTTATTTAGGGCTTTCCATGTCACAGACAAAGAAGGAACAATCTATAAGGCAGAGAAAGAAAGAAGTGCACAGGTCATGAACAGTTTGCACAGTCTACCAGGTAGAGTCTGTGCATAGCATCCAAATTTATTGAGTACAAGTGGTCACCCTATTAAAATAAACTGGTTTTTAGTCATGCTGAAAGGGCAGTAGCAATTTTTTTTTTTTCAGTTGTGATACTTATATTTTTTATTTATGTATATAACACTGCTCTTCTATCTCTTCTATATAGAAATAAGTTGCCTCCTTTCTTCCCTGGTGATTTGTAGTAAAGCAGAATGTAAGGGAATGTTTGGTTGGGAAAGCAAAGCCCTTTCTACAAAGCCAAAGAAAGTATTCCAGGTACCATGATGTTCATTAAAAAAAAAAAAAATAATAAAAAAAATAAAAAAAATTAGTTGTTGGTGAAGACAACACATCTTTATGCATTTATGAAGAGAACATGAGAAACCAAGAAGACATGATTTCTTTTAAAGTCTCAGCTACATAAATTGGAAGCAGTAGTGCACTGGCAGAGTGTTAAAAAATAAATGTGAAAGAGTGTTTTTGTAATGTAATGTTTTCTCATTTTTTTTTATTGTTTGCTTTTTATGCAACCAACAAATGTGAATTTTTTTAAATATGATCACATAGGTTTTTATTTTGGTCCAAGCTATCTTAACCATGTCCTTAGGCTACACTACAAAATATGGAGGAGCTGAACAGTAGGGAAAAAGAAAAGGGACTGAAATGAAAATGCTCAAACTTAGTTCCTCTGCCTTGCTTTCAAGTGATCTTCACATTGGTATTTATGATATTTATATCAGCTGTAATGAGAAGTACATATACATATATTAACAATGAAACTCATTAAATCCAAGATAAATTTTTATAGTATTTCTAAGGCCTTGGCACAAAGATAAAAACCTGAAGGAACATGACCAGGAGAGTGATACTTTATTGCCACTTTACTGAGGCAAGACAGCTCTGGCTCCTTGTCAGGATATAATAGCCATGTATTTACGTAAGTCATTTAACAGAAGATTGTTCCTTCACCACAACTTAAAAATACATTCTAATCCTTGCATTTTCCTATCCAAAATTTGACCAAAGAACTATTCTGAAATCAAGATTTCTATTCATGATGGTGGGGAAAAAGAATATGGAGAACACCAGCAGTTCGTCAGTTGCCAAAAAACAAAAGGTGAAAGACATTCCTCATCAAAGTTAATAAAGACCCTCTATTTGCCTAAGGGCCAATGGCTTGTTCTGATTTTCTAAACAGAAAATCCAGGAAAAATAAGGATAAGGGCATCACAGCATCCAGGATGAATAGCTTGCAGACTAGAAGATTTGAAAACCCTTTTCTATTTTGCAATAGACCAAGTTTTCTATATTATTAAAAATGTCATTCTGCAACAAGGTTTTAAGAGTGCAGGAAAAATAAACAGATTAAACAAGGAATAAATCACTATAGTGCAAGACAGGAAACAGGAAAGAAACCAAGCCTCTCCCTTGCTATATTCTCTGTCCTCATAGCTACAAGCTCCCTTCTCCCAGAAAACAATGAAAAAGAAATTATCTCATTCAGTATAATATATACTGTCACCTAAATTAAGTAGTAAATATCACAGAATCATAGAATCATAGAGTCCTTAGAGTTGGAAGGGACCTCTTAAGGCCATCTAGTCCAACTCCCCTGCAGTGAACAGGGACACCACAGCTAGATCGGGTTGCCCAGGGCCTTATCCAGCCTCTCCTTGAAAGTCTCCAAGGTGAGGCTAGATAAGATCCTGGGCAACAAACATAACCATGAATTGAATTTAAAAGAACTCTGTAACTACTTCTCCAGACTTAGTGGCAAAATGGAGTCATCATGATTCATAATGCTGAGAAAGTTACAACCTTGTCCTTAATTCTTATGTGAGAGAAAAGAAGACTGAGACAGCACCTGTATTGTTAGCCTTCTTCCCTATCATGAGAACCATATATTCCTTAGCACCTACATTACAATTTACTACTGGTTTGATTTTTTTCTTTATCCATTTAATTACCATGGGTGTTAATTTGTGGCTACATATGCTGATAATGTAATATATGCTTATGTCTTGTTTAACTGCAATGGGAAATGAATAGACCACAGTGAATGGGAAATTAATCACAGGACAGAAAAAATTCACAGCAATTCTGAGTAGGTTCAGTTCAAAACACTGAGACAAGTTTAATAAGGAGATATAAAATTAAGTAATTCTTTCAGCTGACAGTTTTAATGTGTCAATGTTAGCAAAATTGTTTTCATAAGATGGGGTAGCCCATGACTCTGCCATCTGTGAAGTAAAATCTCTGAAACTGATCTATTTTTTTTTTTTTTCACCATATCAATGTTTCAAATCCAGGGTATCAATAAACCTGCTCACCTCATTTTCGTACTGATTCTTTCTCTGCCAATAGACAATAGGTACCATCTCTAAACCACATTTAATTGCCTTACGAATCCATAGTAAATCCTTACAAAGTTAATGGCAACAAGGGAGGATTTATACCGTATAACACCTCCTGTTTTGTATGCCTGTGAGCAAAAAAGGAACATTCACTACCAAAGCATTCAGATAGCCTGTAAAGACTTAACTCCCTGAAGATTAATAACTATTTATAATTCTTCCCCATAAGAGGTATCCTATAAAATGAATTACTGTTAATTATGGTATGACAAACAAAAAATACTCAATTTGTGCCAGAGTGTTCCAGCAATAACAATATAAGATTAAATTTAATGAGACTTTTCTCTAAGGTCCTAAGCAACAATCCTTTTAGTGGATGTTATGGCAGAAGATGTTCTAGTGATTTAATTTAAAGTACATAAAATATGTGCAAAGCCTAATACTACTGAGATGGAAAAGCAGAGACTAAAAGACAAATTGTCTTATCATTGGCATCTGTCTGTTTTTACTAGTTAGATTGTATTCTTGGGAAATCATTCTACAAAACTAGTTTTTTCCTTTGAAAAGGAAATTGAAATGACCTTTAAATTAAAGAGAGTTTGACATTTATTACCTAGTGATAACTTCCCTTTTTTGTACTTGTATCAATTTTAATTCCATGAGTACATCACTGATTCTGAAAATATGTGTAACATTACATGACAGAAAGCATTTCCACCGGCAATTCCTATAAATTTTTTTTCATTATTTTTATATTTATCACATAAACAAAGATTTGTAGCCTGATTTAAATCAGCAAAGGCAATATCATCCTCAACATTCTTTGAAAAGATGCATAGTGAGAATGCAGTGTGATTTACAATATTAATTATTCCATGTCATAAAAGGTAGTGTATCTTCCTCACACTGATATTGTGTGCCTCACATTTCAATAAGAAATATCTTCTATTTTTATTCATCATTTCTCAGCCAATCTACAATGGAGATTTTTATTATTTACTTCAGTTACTGAAGCAAAATAGAGAGATACCATAGAATCTAGACACAAAAATGAAATATCTGCTAAAATGACAAAGCATAACTTCTTTAAAAAAAAAAATCAATCTGTTTTAATAGGAAATAAAACTGCTTTTTACACAACGGTTGCTTGATTAGTGAAACAGCTAAAGACAAATTAAAAAACACAGTATGTAACAAGTAACAAGGAAACCATGAAGAATGCTGAAGGACAAGCAGACTGTTTTAAATCTTAAAAACTATACTTCAGATTCTGGTAATGCCAGTGGTATGCACACTTATAGCTACCTTACATCCAAAGGAGTTAAAAATGTTGGTAGGATGTTAATATAAAATTGATCAATCTAGGATGAAAAATAACATTTTCCTCAAGCACCTAAAATGACATAATATTGCACAATGATCAGAAATAGTTAAATCCAAATAGATGTCTTAAAAACTAGATCAGATCATAAGACAAAAAACTCGTTCCAGCTGGTAAAGATAATGAGTGATCATGAACAGAACAGGAGAGCAAATTGAATTACTGTGACACAACACCTTCACATCTAGGCTGTCGTTTATATAATATTAAATAGTCCAATAATATATTCTATTGGTTTTGAATGACAGGGTTGTGGTAGTGAGGAGGCTGCATGGCTGGCCTCTGTGAGAAGAATAATGAAGTTATCCCATATTAAATAAGAGCCAGTTCCAAACAGGACCCACCACGGGCCAAAGCAGACTAAATGAGCAATGTTGGCTGCACCTCTGTAATAATGTATTTTAGAAAGGGTCTACAAAGCTTCACAACATCTGAGAAAGAGAGGTGAGATTATTAGAGAAATAAGCCTGCTGATACCAAGGATAGTTTAAGGAGGGCAGGATGAGCTCCAGGTGCTGGAGCAGATGTTTATCTGCAGCTCATGGAGAAGACCATGGTGGAGCAGGCTGTCACCTTGCAGCAGATTGTGTATCCATGAGACTTTTTCATCATATTTTCCCCTCATTCTTTTGAGAAGGGGGACTAAGAGAGCAGCACTGTGGTGCTGTTCTACCTACTTGTGTTAAACCACTACACACATATGGCAAAAATACAAACATAAGATTAGATGTATTTTGGTGTCATGTTATTTTTCTACTTCAAATCATTAACTATATATATATATTTTACTACACACAGAATCATAGAATATCTTCTATGAAGAAGAAGGGACTGACAAGAATTATATCATAGAATGGTTTGTGTTGGAAGGGACCTTGAAGATCTTCTAGTTGCAACTCCCTTGCTGTGGGCAGGGTTACCACCCACTAGATCATAGAATCACAGAATCATAGAATCACAGAATATCCTGAGTTGGAAGGGACCTCAAGGATCATCAAGTCCAACTCCTGTCTCCACATCAGACCAACCAAATATCAGACCATATGCCTGAGAGCACTGTCTAAACAAGCGCTACTTGACCTTTCATAGAATCACAGAATCACCAAGGTTGGAAAAGACCCACAAGATCACCCAGTCCAACCATTCACCCATCACCAATAGTTCTCACTAGACCATGTCCCTCAACACAACGTCCAAACGTTCCTTGAACACCTCCAGGGTCAGTGACTCCACCAGCTCCCTGGGCAGCCCATTCCAGTGCCTGACCACTCTTTCAGAGAAGTAGCATTTCCTAATGTCCAGCCTGAATCTCCCCTGGCGCCGCTTGAAGCCATTCCCTCCAGTCTTATCACTAGTTACAAGAGAGAAGAGGCTGATCCCCAGCTCACTACAACCTCCCTTCAAGTAGTTATAGAGAGCAATAAGGTCTCCCCTGAGCCTCCTCTTCTCCAGACTGAACAATCCCAGCTCCTTCAGCCGCTCCTCATTAGGCCTGTGCTCCAGATCCCTCACCAGCTTTGCTGGCCTTCTTTGAACACGTTCCAGGACCCCGATGTTTTTCTTGCAGTGAGGGGCCCAAAGTGGACACAGTACTCGAGGTGCGGCCTCACCAGTGCTGAGTACAGAGGGACAATTATTTCCCTGTTCCTGCTGGCAACACTGTTTCTGATGCAAGCCAGGATGCCATTGGCCTTCTCAGCCACCTGGGCACACTGCTGGCTCGTGTTCAGCCAAGCGTCAATCAATACCCCAGGTCCATTTCCTCTACACAGTCTTCCAGCCACTCTGCCCCAAGCCTGTCGTGTTGCCTTGGGTTGTTGTGGCCAAAGTGCAGGATGCAGCATTTGGTCTTGTTGAACCTCATCCTACTAGCTTCAGCCCAGCTATCCAGCCTGTCCAGATCCCTCTGTAGGGCCTCGCTACCCTACAGATCAGGGTGCCCAGGGCCACAGCCAACCTGGCCATGAATGCCTCCAAGGATGGGGAAAAAAATAATTGAGTCTGACTTTTGGCTACACACAGGACTACCCATACCCAAAAACATATTTCTGAGAATGTTTTCCAAATGGTTGTTGAGCTCCAAAACGCCTGGTGCTGTGAGCACTGCCCTGGAGAGCCTGTTCCATTGCCCAACCACCCTCTTCATGAAGAACCTTTTCCTAAAACCCAACCTGACCCTACCTTGACTTAGCTTTATGCTGGGACCTATTGCTGTCACTTCAGAGGTCAGCACCTGCACCTCTGCTATAGGAAGCAGTGAGGAAGCTATAAGCCACCATTAGACTCAGTCTCCTCTTTGCTACAGCAACAAACCAAATGACCTCAGCTGTTTCTTATACATCTTGCTCTCTGGACCCTTCACCATCTTTATAGCACTCCTTTGGGTGTTCTCAAATGTTTTATGTCCTTCTTACACTTCAGCATGCAAAACTGCACACAGTACTCAAAGTGAAGGTCGCACCAGAGCAGAGTAGAGCTGGACAGTTCCCTTCCTCAACCAGAACCAGCTAGCAAGGTTATATTCGATGGCCTTTGTAATATTCCAGGCTTAAATGGAAAATAAGACAGAAATTGCCAAGATTTTTTTTTTAATTAATTAAAAGTAATTGTTTGATTGACTGAGGACAATTTTTCTCTGTTTTAGTTTAGAGCTTTTTTCTCCTCTAAATAACAAAAGTAATAATAGTATTATTGGATAATATTATCTACCCATACTACCCATACTGATTCATTAGAAAATGCATACACAGAAGCAATGTGAATTGTTTAGGAAACTGATTGTTCCAATAGTTGAGAAATTATTCAAGGTCTGTGTATACCAATTCACTTCCCAGTGCTAATATTTAAGATACTTTTCTCCTTTTCATCTTTGATTATCTATCAGATCTTTCTCATTTCCTTCCCTTTATTTTCTTATTATTTGGTTTTGAAATGAGAATTAAAAATGAAATGTTCGTTTAATTTTCTCAACCAAATCAATCTCTAAACATGGTATAACAAATCTATACATTATACAATTAAATCAGGTCTCACCAGGTACAATGATTCTCATATTTCCCATCCTGAAATTGAAATACCATCTATGATGCTTTCTAGCACACATTTTTTTTCTCCCAGAAGCAGCAATGTCTATCAAAATGCACAAAATACACAAATTCATACTTTCTCATTGATAATTCTCAAAACAAGTGTTTCTTTTTTAATTCTCATTATTCTTCCTTAAAACTAAGTTTCTGTACCTCAGTGGAGGGCAAAGTGGTCTATGCAAGTATCTCTGGAAATGCAGATGAAGGTACTGAACGTAGCATCTCTTCATTTATTCAGTTCTCCATGAAAACTAATTGGTTCTACAGAGAACAAAGCTTCATGGCTCCATTAGAGCACCTTGATTCTCATCCTAAACACTCCTACTGAATAAATTTCAGTAGGAAATAAATATCATGAAACTGTATTTCTCCCTGTCTGCACTGCGTTCCTCTGGTCCACCTCATACCGGTCAAACTTGCTGATTTTTCATCAATATATTTGTGTTTTTTTATGACAAGATCACAAATAAAAACAGTAATCAGGATTACATAAGCATACTCCTATTACCTCCAAATATTTTTACACAATCTATATGGTTTATTTAAAAAAGTACAAAACACAGAGGTACAAAATACCAGTTGACTTCTACCTGCATCTCCACTTGTCTTCAAGTCAGAACATTTATTTTATCCTATATCCATATACATCCATATATATGTCCCTTTTCAGGACATTTTCAATTGAAATAAAAGTATGAATAGAGAGAGTTGCTCAAGAAAGAAGATCCCAAAGCAGAACTTTTAATTAACATTTTAATGCCCTAATAAACTATTAAATGAGAAAGTACTTTACAAATCTCTTGGTAAAACTGAAAATTCTTTTCATTTTAATCTGTTGTAAAAGTTCAAAAAATAGGGTGATATTAAATATAATCACATTTCACCTGAAGCTAAATTAATTTGAACATAATTGAATTTATGATTAAAGGCTTTAGAAACCTTCATTTTTCAATTAAAATGTAGAAGGTTCAGATAATTCACAGTAGAAGTGAAATTAAGTTGTACTTTACCTGTACTATTTAATGTGGATAACAAATACTAAAATATTACCATCTCTTATTAGAATTGTTACAAGCACACTTTTTTTCAGGCAGATTCCCAACACTACAATAGCATAAAATATTGTAAAAGACTCTTAGTTGAGAGGGTCATAGTTAATCTAAACCCAGGTAATCTGCATAACTCAAAAGCTACAGGCTGAAATTTTGCTTTTATTGCTTAAAGAAATGTCCTGGTTGAATCACCTCAAGGACTGAAGGGTGTTGTTCATATCCTGCTTCATAATGTCTAAGTCACCTCATCTGATCACAGCAACAGATTCTCAGTCCCACGTCCTTTACAAAGCAAAAGCTGATGCAAGACATTTGGAAGGAGAAAGCCTGTAATGAGCAGCTGTGAAGTAAATTCTTCAAAAGTGAAGCAGTTTCCTAATCTCATGCAGCTGCTAGTTTACATTTTCTGAACATTGACTGTACTATTCATTTATTTTTTTTTTCCTATCAATTGAAAATGCAGCAGCATTTCGATCATTTACACTAGCACACTGCTAACTACAGCTACATGGCTTCTTGTTGGTTTAGAGAACAAAAAGTGACTATTTTTGGATAGAAAATGCCATGGAAACACACATTGAGTTATGCTGATGTTGGGTTGCAAAATAAATGTATTCAGCTAAAGAGATTGCCCTTACTCATATTAAATCCAAAGCTCTTTTCATATCTTTGGATATTTTTTACTTTTTTTTT
>JACDJE010000164.1:164448-189763 GCA_016647715.1 Pavo muticus | reverse complement strand
TTTTTTTTTTTTCCCCCACATTGCCTGGAGCCTATTATGCATTCAGCCTGTAAATTCCTATCCATGAAAGCTTTTATTGCCACCTAGGGATTTCTACCTCTGAGAGAACTACAGACAGATTTGATCACAGCTTTCAATGCACTAACATTGTTTTTTCTCTGAGCTCATAACTGTGATCTTACATTGTAATTCACTTCTGGATTTAAGCCACAGGCTGATTCAATAAGGACTGTCAGCAGCTAATAGGCTGGCTCACAGAAACCAAAGGAGAAAATAGCCTTGCCTTCTCTCGCTCAGTAAACAGTCCCATGTTTAAAATTCCCAGCGTCCCGAGCCATGATTTGAAACAAGCTCAGAAAACAGATAAGACTATAGGGATACTAACACTAAGATAAAAAGACAGGGATAATCACTATTAGAAAAGTGTCTCTATAGAACTAATCATACTAAAGCTTGCAGAAATGTGAAAATGGTACTATGTAAGTCAGGCAGATATTTTACTTTCCTGTAGATATCAGAAATTATCCAACAATTTTGCTTCAGATTTCTATAAAAATCCAATGTATTTTCTTCTCCAACAGAGGAGCACTAAGCTGCAGTTAGTACAATGCATTCTGTTGATCTAAAAGTAATTAGTAGAATAAAAGACATTAGTGTAATAAGTAGTGTGTAAAAGACAATATGATCCTCAAAAACCAATGACAGAAATAGATTATGCAAGCAATTGAGAAAAATACATGAATAGTGTAAAGGATACACACACAGAACTTTTCTTTGCTTCCTCTATCTTGGTTGCTTGCCTCTTTTCAGGAGAAAAGTGTAAAGGAGTTTAAACTAGGAGAACTAAAAGTAATAAATACCTCCTATTTTATTATTTAGGCCCAGAGCGTCAAAGGCAGCTGTTGGTGTTATGGCAGTAGAGGTTGAACCTTCCATTACATTTTGTTGCTGTACAACAGATGGCAGCACAGGAGCAGTCTGACAAAATGTCATCGGACATGGAAGTGCATGTTAATCAAAAGCCTGTCATTGAATTCCTCCATGCAGAAAAAAATGGCACTCATTGACACTCATTGATGCTTGCTGAGCATTTATGGAAATCAAACAGTGGATGTGAGCACAATGAGGTCATAAGAGGTGTGTTTCAGCAGTGGCAACGGCAATGTAAATGAGAAGTAATGTTCCTGATTTTTACTAGCAAGGCATGCAGGCTGTTATTCATCTCTAGTGAAAATGCATAGCTAATGATGGTGTGTAAGAGATTATTATTTTTTATACCATTGCCTCAAAGCTTGCTGAGAAACAAGTCCAGGCAAATCCTGGGCAAAGACTGAAAAAACTCTTGGTCTGGAAGACACAGATGAACAAGTCCAGGCAAGCCCTGGTCAGAGGTTGAGAAGTCCTTTGTCTGGAGAACACTGATGGACAGGTCCTGGGCCNAAGGAAGGAAGGAAGGAAGGAAGGAAGGAAGGAAGGAAGGAAGGAAGGAAGGAAGGAAGGAAGGAAGGAAGGAAGGAAGGAAGGAAGGAAGGAAGGGAAAAAAAAAGACAAGTACATTCAGAATCATAAGCTCCACAGTCAGAACAGCTCCAATATCATTAATGTTATTACTCACTATGCATGCAAGTAGGGACATGATTGTCTTTGCAGGATCAAGAGATTAGTTAATGTGTAATTTTAATACAAGCAAAGATATTAAGATCAATTTCAAATAGTAACAAGTTAGAACATATCTAATCTACATACCCATCATAAAATAAGTAGCAGAAAAACACCAATGGCTATCAGCTAATACAGTGAGTAAAACTGAATTATTTTAAGATATCCAGGTGAGAACAGAAATTGTACACACTGAAGAAAAAAGAAAGAAAAAACAAACAAGACCAATCATAATCAAAAGAACGTTAAGAATCCTGCATCTTAGAGAGATAAAAAGATCCATCTTTTTATGTGTTTTTTATGTGTTTACCTGCAATGCATCCTTTTAAATGTATGGTGTGTTATTAATGAGGCTGTGGTTACACCCCTCCTCAGGTATGCCCAGTTGGCATTTCTATTGTAGGTATTTCTATTTCTGGTCAAACAACTGCACTGTCAAAAACAAACAAATAAAAAAAACAAGTAACAAAATCACCCCAAGACTCCACATATAAAGTGGTCCATTTGATTCAAATAATATCTACTCTTACATTTTAGACATTGATACATCCCTCCAAAACAGTTTGTTGATGACACAGATGCATGTACAGTATATGTAGACTCTAAGACTTGGTATTTTTCACTGATAAAGACCACAGGTAATTCATTGGCAAAGAATTACTTGTAATAGAACAGTCCTCAAAAAAGTATTTCGTAAAAACAGTGTCTTTAACAGAAACTGCCAGTCATTTCTAGCAAATTTGAGCTCATAGTGTTAAGAGGCAAAGGGTGCAAACATTTAATATGGAATCAGGGTATTTATTATAAATGCTCTTCTATTCCTACTGCTGCTGTTTCTTGAAGGGCCTCTGTAGCCAATACCACAAAGGAATAAGCATAATTTCCATTCATGTTTCTTCCAGTTAAGAGGAAGAAGTTTTTATCCCAAGTCACTGGAAGAAATTAGCTGAACTAATGGCAATAACTTTAGTTGTCCATTTATGCAACTTAAATTATGATCATCTCCTTTACATTCAGGGGAGATGCTGGGAATGTTTTCCTCCCCGTAGCTGCAGAGCTGCAGATACAAGCTGTCTCCTTGCAGTCTGGAGTCATCAAGAACATCAAATATATTGGAGGCCTTGGTAATTGGCTTCTGAAAGCAGCATTTTTCCCAGGGAAGTCAAAATAGATCTTCCTGTATCTTCTTGCTCAATGCCTCCTAAGGATTCCCACTGATGAAATGCTGAAAATCTCAGATGTGCATAATGTTCTGATGAAAGGCAGCTCTTGCCAGAGACCACTTTCCCTTTACAGCACAGACCAACTTACAGTGAGGATTGACTGATCTCTCTTTTCATACATTCATTTTACTAAGAATTACCATTTGACTTTTTTTTTCTCTATGAAAATTTCACTCATATGATAAATATTTTCTAATAAATGTTAGATAAGAACAAGCCTTTTTCCTGAAAGTTAAGAAAACTTATGTTTTGAGTAATTTCACAGCCACAAGGCTGGCCTGAAGGTTGAAGCCTAAGTACTGCAGGTCTACCAACATCAAAAACTACTTGACTAAAAGCCTTAGATTTTACAGTTATTTTTACCACATTGTTCGTCAAATCCTGCTGTGATGAGTTCTAAAATGTCCATCTGCAAAAAATGTGGATAGAAGATGATAGTTCATCTGATTTTCATTGTTCTCAGTTAGGAGTCCCAAAACCACAACATTTTAGGAATTAAAAGATTTTAATAGTTATTCTGAAGAGTTTGAAGTACTATAACCTCCTCTAACAGAGAGGAACCTAAGGCACTGAGGGAAAAGATGCATGAACACATCTCTTCTGCTTCACAAGTTTCCTTTTATCAGTTGTGCTAATGTAACTGCCTATTTTTATGTTCTTAGCTTATGTCAAAGCAGTGCTACTTAATTTGTCATGCAATAAAACAGATTTATTTTGCATCAAAGTTCTGCATTTATGCTTATCGTATATGAGCAGAGGAGTGGTATCTTGATATGATGCCATGGTTCATTATATAAATGTGATAAATTAATTTGCCAACTGAGCCTTGACTTGCCTGATACATGAAATTAATCTGCAGCAGAACTGTAATGGATTCCTAGCCTCCTCAAACCTAAGGGCGTCTAGCCTCTTCAGCTTCTACTTTAAGGAGTATTAACAGGTTGAAATATTTTTTGTCAGTTCTTCAGTAAGCCCATTCCCACTGGAAATAAAGGACTATCTTTAAGAATTGCTTTTATCTTACTGCTTTAAAAGGAAATGGCTAAATCCTTTTCCTAAAGAAGTTGTCTATCACAGGACATTCTTTGGAATCTTATCCTTTCCTCTGCAACCAATTAGAAGAATAATGCTTCCTGCACTTACAGAGATTTGAGTTTTGTAACATTAGAATGAAATAAATCAGTAAAAATGAGTAGAAAGCAAGGGTTGGAAACAAATACATAGTTCTGCATTTGAAACATTTTCACTTTCATTCTTTGAATGATACAAGATTTCAGTGCACTTAAAACAGTACAGTTTTTCTAACATCTAGTCTCATCTCCCTACATTTGCTTGTTTTCCATTATCAGGAATAACATGTACATACTGACAGGACAACAGAACCCTGAGGATATATTAACAATTCCAGACTGTCTGAATACTTAATGTCTCTCTTTCCATGATAAAAGCATTGCTCATTCAGTACACTTTGATGGACCATATGGTGGTGCTTTTTGTTCTCCAGTGTTCACCTCTGACCCTCGCATTTTGTAAGGATCAAGATGAAGTTTTAGGGATTGTGAGGTTTTTGCTTTTAATTGCAGTAAGCTTTGTAAGTTTCAAACAGCTAACAGTAATACAACTTGATTTAAATTATTGATATGTTTTCTATATTTGTTTATCCACCAAGTTGTTTAAGAACTGAGAATTATAGTTCTCTAATATTAATTTTCAGTATAAGTTTTTCCAGATTCATTTTTAACTTATTTAACACCTATAACAGGATTATTATTATTTTTTTCCAGAAAAGCATTCATGATTGTAAATATCCTCTTGAGAATCTTTTAGCAGATCTAGGTGGTCACAAGGGAGGCAAATCCCTGAATTATTGAACCACTGGTGAGCAATAAAAGGACAGAGCAACATGGCGCGGGGGAACAAATCTATCTTAGAGAAACACAGAATCCTAGAATGGCTTGGGTTGGAAGGGACCTCAGAGATGATCTAGTTTCAGCCACCATGTTGCAGTCAAGGTTGCCAACCACTAAATCAGGCACTAGACTGGCTGTCCAGGGCCACCTTCTCATCTTCTCTGTCATTGTCTCAATCGGCCAACTGGAACAGTAATTTCCAAAAACTTTCAAATCATTTAAGATATACACATAAAAAAAAATAGCATAGTGACATCAAATATCACATAATTTCTAAAACTTCATTCAGAACAACAGTAAGATTTAGGGAGCAATGAATGGAAGTTCGGTCTCTTGCAGATCATATCTAAGAGGGGTAATAGACCTATCACCCCTAAAGTCCTAGGGAGGATTTTAATGGCATTGGAGTGGCCATGAAGTAATTCACTGATGCCCTCCTCCCTTCCTAACCCCATGGAGCTTCACCCACATTGAGCCTGATCACACATCATTTCCAGCACTTTCCACTGCAGGGAAGCAGGAATGGAAAGAATACCATCCATCATTTTCATTCATCAGCTGGATCTGCTCCAACCCAACCTGAGCAGATCAAAGATACTTGCCAGCATGTCACTATTTTACAACTTTCCAAGAACACTCTCACTGATGGGTTTTGGTGTTTTGACCCACAAAGCATTGTCATCATATCCCTAGAGAGATCCCAGAAAGAACTGCATGTGTTCCTTCTAAGGAATAATTACTCCATGTTGGAGTAAGAAAACAGAGCACTTTGCAATGATTGCCTTATACTTCAGCCAGGTTCCAGTATCATAACCCACCAAAATTTTCACTTAGATAAAATGGGAATCTTAATATTAGCATTGCTCTGCAGCATATCAGGAAGTTGTTCTTATGAGTAAATATAACCATTTTTTTATTTGGCCTATAGTTACTCTTCTCAAAACTAACACTGACTTTGTGCCACATTTGTTTTGGATATTAAACAAATACACTCTGAAGTACTTGATCTCCAAACTAATTACAAAACTGTGAAATTGAAGAAATGAGTCCATGGCCAGACTGATATGTATCCCCATTCTAATATTCTGCATGAAAAAATACATTATGCTTAAATAGATTTTACGTGTAAAATATTTTTTGGACTGAGGAGGAAAGGGCTAGGTTTTCTGAGGAAGGAGATGTTTTAAATTAGCCTGCAAAAGCCTTAATGTATCATGTTCTCAATCAAGAGAGCATTCTGCTTATAGTAGCTCTTTTTTTTTTCTTTTTTTTTTTTTTTCCCCCACATTGCCTGGAGCCTATTATGCATTCAGCCTGTAAATTCCTATCCATGAAAGCTTTTATTGCCACCTAGGGATTTCTACCTCTGAGAGAACTACAGACAGATTTGATCACAGCTGTCAATGCACTAACATTGTTTTTTCTCTGAGCTCATAACTGTGATCTTACATTGTAATTCACTTCTGGATTTAAGCCACAGGCTGATTCAATAAGGACTGTCAGCAGCTAATAGGCTGGCTCACAGAAACCAAAGGAGAAAATAGCCTTGCCTTCTCTCGCTCAGTAAACAGTCCCATGTTTAAAATTCCCAGCGTCCCGAGCCATGATTTGAAACAAGCTCAGAAAACAGATAAGACTATAGGGATACTAACACTAAGATAAAAAGACAGGGATAATCACTATTAGAAAAGTGTCTCTATAGAACTAATCATACTAAAGCTTGCAGAAATGTGAAAATGGTACTATGTAAGTCAGGCAGATATTTTACTTTCCTGTAGATATCAGAAATTATCCAACAATTTTGCTTCAGATTTCTATAAAAATCCAATGTATTTTCTTCTCCAACAGAGGAGCACTAAGCTGCAGTTAGTACAATGCATTCTGTTGATCTAAAAGTAATTAGTAGAATAAAAGACATTAGTGTAATAAGTAGTGTGTAAAAGACAATATGATCCTCAAAAACCAATGACAGAAATAGATTATGCAAGCAATTGAGAAAAATACATGAATAGTGTAAAGGATACACACACAGAACTTTTCTTTGCTTCCTCTATCTTGGTTGCTTGCCTCTTTTCAGGAGAAAAGTGTAAAGGAGTTTAAACTAGGAGAACTAAAAGTAATAAATACCTCCTATTTTATTATTTAGGCCCAGAGCGTCAAAGGCAGCTGTTGGTGTTATGGCAGTAGAGGTTGAACCTTCCATTACATTTTGTTGCTGTACAACAGATGGCAGCACAGGAGCAGTCCGACAAAATGACATCGGACATGGAAGTGCATGTTAATCAAAAGCCTGTCATTGAATTCCTCCATGCAGAAAAAAATGGCACTCATTGACACTCATTGATGCTTGCTGAGCATTTATGGAAATCAAACAGTGGATGTGAGCACAATGAGGTCATAAGAGGTGTGTTTCAGCAGTGGCAACGGCAATGTAAATGAGAAGTAATGTTCCTGATTTTTACTAGCAAGGCATGCAGGCTGTTATTCATCTCTAGTGAAAATGCATAGCTAATGATGGTGTGTAAGAGATTATTATTTTTTATACCATTGCCTCAAAGCTTGCTGAGAAACAAGTCCAGGCAAATCCTGGGCAAAGACTGAAAAAACTCTTGGTCTGGAAGACACAGATGAACAAGTCCAGGCAAGCCCTGGTCAGAGGTCGAGAAGTCCTTTGTCTGGAGAACACTGATGGACAGGTCCTGGGCCTGGGTTGCGAAATCCTTTGTCTGAGGAGCACAGATGGACAAGGCCAGGGGCAACGAGAGAGCGATAAGCTGCAGATTAATGGCTGGGAAGCACTCTTTTGTGTGGGCTTATCTCGAAGGAGATGGCCCTCTCAGGAGGTGCTGCACATGACTCTTACCCAAGCGCCCAGGAATGTCACGTAGGCAGAAGAAGAAGGATAAAAAAGGGACAAACAACCATGGTTTTTAGGTTTTCTGACAACAGAATTCCTCATGAAGAGCAAGGAGGTTTTCTGACAACAGAAGCCTCATGAAGACCAAGGAGGGTTCCTGACAACAGAAGCCTCACGACCCGCCTCTCTCCTGGACTTGCTCTGCGCTCTACCTGCTTGCTTCCTAAGGCCGGCCATGCTGCTGCTGCTGCTCTCTCCCGAAGAAGAAAGGTGTCTGCCATCAGATTCCTCCCTACGGAATATCTGCATGCTGACGGACTCTCCTGGGCCTGCTACCGGAGACCTGCTGCTTTCTCCCGGACTTGCACCGCGGCTTCTCCCCGGACCTACCCGGTACCTGCACCGTCTTGCTGCCTGAGACCGGCCACGCTGCTGCTGCCCTCCTCCCCTGAGCCTCTGCCCCGGACCATCGAACAACGGGACCTCTGCTGGATCCTGGTGGTGACTATCCCCGCTTTATGCAATTCTTGCTTCTTTCCTATCTTTTCTATCGCCCGCCTTCCCTTCCCCATCACCTTAATTAGTAATAGTATTCGTCCTCCACTTCCCCATCTCCCTAATTAGGATTTGTAATAAACCTGGTTGGACCAACATTTGAACCGTTGCTTCTTAATCTCACGTCGGGTATACATACATTAAATGAACCTCATCTCCCTCCTATAAATTGGAGCGAGACATGGTGACTATGTTGAAAAGATAGCATTTTGTAGCTGAGAATTTGCTCTATCAAATTATGTTATTGTGCTCTTTTGTATCTGTTGTATTTTCCATGGAATTATATAGGAGGCATTACTTTTGGAGTAACCCATGTATAAGGGGAAGGAGAGGACTTGATGTGATGAGAAAAACAGCTTAGAGGCAGAGGAAAAAGCATCTGAAAGGAGCTAAACTACAGTAAAATTTATGGATTTTTTTCTGAAGGTATTTATTTCAGTAAGGTTCTGCTTACTGCACAATGATACCTTTGTGAAACATAACAGAAATTTTACTTCTTGTTTCATCTTTTTCCTCTGGAAAGCTGGGTTTATGGATAGGAGAAAATCAAACTCTGCAAAGCTTCAATCCTGACAAGACAAGGAGGATGGTGCTGTGGTAGGAGGAGGGGGAGGACGTTGAAGATTTGTGAGTATCCTTCAATGGTTCAGGCATTAGAGTTCGTTGAACTCTGTCCCTAAGCATGAACTCAGCAGTGTATGATTCACTGTGTAGAGAAGACAGTTAACTGTATCCTGTATTTGTTTGAATTTATTATTTCCTATCAATAATGACAAACCTCACACCTCTGAATTAATATTTTAAGATTAAATACAACAGACACCTCCAGACTCTGCAGACAAAATCTTTCTAGTTAGACTATTTCTGTCGTCTCTTTAGAAAATAAGATCAGAAAATGTTGTGAGTTGGTTTACTGAGTATGCTATCATTATTTTGTTCTTTCTCTCAGCCTTGAAGCTGAGCACAGCTGGATAAAATTCAGAGGAAACTTAAGATTTCTTTTGATTCATGTTGCCTCCAAATTGTTCCTTGGTACTCTGCTTGCTTTCTTAATTTATCTCTGCATAATGAGAGGCAGATATTCTTGATCAAGGAACTGCTGATAGTTACTAAATTGTTTCCCTGTGGATTTCTTTTATTTTTACTGTTCTATCTGTTCAGTGGGGGGGAGGGGAATCATAATTATTACATAAGCCTTATTATGTTAAATATGAAAAGGAGAATGATAAAAATGCTATATTTAGTATAATCTTGAACCACAAACTCTAAAATCCATGGCATCCATTGTTTAATCTCCTGTTTTGATCATTTGAAAAATGATAATCCCAGTCCCCTTCTAATTTTATTGATATCCTAGTTTTAGGTAAGAAATAAACTTCCTTAAAATTCTGTTCCTGATAGAAAATATATATATATATATATATAAGATTTTCTTTAAAAGCAATTATCTGGAATGGATGGGTGTATTTCTGTTTCATCTGACCAAATCTGTCCTCACTTTTATATCTCCTGCCTTTCACTGCCATCTTTTCAGAGCAGAGCTTCTAACGCTAGGGTAGCATCTATGGATTTGAGCCTGGAATATAGTTAAATCATATATATGCCCTTTCTGATTAAATTAGTAGTAATCAGGAAGTTGCAATAGGAAGAGCAATCCCACAAGGGAAAGAATAGGGATGAAAGGTGTTTTTACTCCAGATGATACTATGAAAATAACGTTTACCTTGAAACACTTACTTTTGAGCACTGTTTTGATGTAAAGAAGTTATTACTGCAGCAGAATCAAAATATATTCATGGTCCACTGTTAATGTTCTGTACTATTAGAATTTCAAATGAAGTCATTTTTTTTATAGCAAAATAACCAAGATGCCCGTGTTAAAATTTTTCTAGGTTTGTTTATCCTGAGATTATTAATCACAGAGTCATAGAATCATAGAATGGCCTGGGTTGAAAAGGACCACAGTGATCATCTAGTTTCAACTCCCCTGCTATGTGCAAGGTCACCAGCCACTAGACCAGGCTGCCCAGAGCCACATCCAGCCTGGCCTTGAATGCCTCCAGGGATGGGGCATCCACAACCTCTCTGCACTGATTTTTAGCTTGGTGAACTAATATCATTTTCTCGACACAATCACTTGAATTATACTTCTACAATGTATTTTTTGTGTGCTCATTCATTCAAAAAGATAAGGCTGGGCCAATGAATTCATGATAGACAGTAATGAGTTATGTGAAGAGATTTATTTCCATTTTATCAGAGCTGCATGGGGAAAGGTAAGCATTAGTTATTTTCTGGTTTGCTTATGGTATTTTTACATAAATTTTATATTAAATATTCTACATTTCAGATGGTTTCAGTGGATAAAGCAACAAATTCAGAAAGCATAGAAAGTTTCTATGTCAGTTTTGAAAAAAGCTATACTTGTCATGGCTAAGTACCATATTTTGATAGCCATATTTTTGATAACATGGTTTTTTTTTTGTGTACTTGTTTTTGTTTGTTTGCTACTCTTATCAAGCAAGAGAATGACAGAATAGACATGAGATAGTGTTTGTGACAATAATGATAGGTTGCTAGAGCTGGGATCATCTTGAGGAGAAAATCTGGCCCAAGCTAATCACAAATGCAGCTCATTTCCAAATGAAACCACTACTGGAGACTTCTGTTTAATCTTCCCTACTTTTCTAGATTGAAAAAAGACATTTGCTTTCTAAATTAACAAACATTATATAAATTCTTAAATTTGCTTCCTAGCTAAAATGGAACATATGAATTAAAATAACATTTTTCCTCCAAGTATCATTTGAAATCTTAATCTTAAAAATTTATTTAAATCCTGTCTTACTTCTCATTCTTTAACTTGAATTAAGCATCCATGCTCACTGTCTGTTACTACTGCCTTTGAGAATAATGGGGAAAAAAAACAACATATAATTCCTAATTATATCAAATTCACTGCAAATATTTTAAGTACTTTTGTCTTCCAGTGTCTTTGAGCTCTGCTGTCCAAATTCACCTCACATCCTCAGACAGATGCTCCTGCAAAAATAGTGCTCCCCATGTTGCTCTGAGACCTGGGCTAGCTTAGCAGCAGCATGTTCAGGAAGATGCAGGAGCAATGACAGTGTTCTTATTGTATGCCATCTCAGTCTAAAAAAGGTCAACAGATAAATCACTTTCAATTTTTACACTTCCCAGTTGGTCCTAAATTTTATGTAAAGGCTACATTTTACCTAGTGAAAACGTGTGTAAGTGAAAAGGACCAGAACAGTGTCGATAGAAGGAACAGTCCAGCTGACATCCCCTGTGATAAGGACTTGCAGAAGTTGGATTCAGGAGTTGGAGTGGTTAAATATAATAAACAAGAGAGGATGTACAAAAAAAATCATCTGTTATCCTATTATTCATGCTCTTAGCACAGTTCAGATGGCTGTGAGTAAGAGAAATGCTGTGCATAGGTATGTAATGCAATGCCCATGCCTACTGCTGTTTACTGATATACAGATTTCAACAGAAACTTCTCAATTGTTTGTTTGAAGTTCTTAAGAGTATTTTTCATTTTAAAAAAATGAAGAATATTCAAGACGCCTCACAAATGATTCAAAATTGTTGCTGTTCTGACCTTATCAGAACGTACAAACTACGTACTTTCTATAAGGAAAAAGCAAGAACTTTATTACCTTGATAACTAAAGATTCTGAACTCACTATAAATGAGGATTTTTTTTATTTGGAAATTTCAGCTACCAATTGAGAAACCTAACTCTATATATCTAAGCTTGAATGTTTGGAAATTTGAAACTGCTGCAGCTTCTGAATTACATAAAGCAGGTTAATGAGACTCATTTTAGTGTGTTGCAATGAAGGAATAACCTCTTGTGAGGAAGATACATGGAAGTATGAAACAGCATGATCCAAAATTCCTGTGAAGTCCTGATAAAAATATATGATGATGATAAAAAGGTATGGTTCTGAAGACTGAAGCCTAATTAGCTAGAAAACCAGCGAGAGCTTGAAACAAATAAATGATGTTTTCCTTCCTGAAATAAACTTTTCCCAGTTTTTAAGGTGGAGGCCTTCTAAAATGCACCTGAATGTTCTAACATCATGAAAAATTAAAAAGTCTTGGTCAAAACTTTGCTTTCAAAACCCAGTTACACAGATAAATTAAAGCTCTCTACCCACTGTGCTTTCATCATCTGCATGACTATTCCAGGTACATTATTATACGAACACATCAGCAACTGATCTCCCGCCACTCTTTTTCATTGAGACATTGTAATATTGTAAAGTTTTGAGTAGTTGTCAGTAATCTCAGCTTTAGCGCTCAAAGTGATATAAACACATGGGGAAAAATCCCAAGGATTCAGTCTAAGCAATCATAATATACTGGAAGAATATGGAAAATATGCATGATAGAGGAAGCGTGAAACAATAATGACCTGAGGATGTAAAAATATATTATGTGTATAATCTCTAGGATTCAAAGTGTATTATTAACATTTTGAGTGTTTTAAAAGTATAACACACTGTGTCAGTGATGTCTGCTATCCATTCATAATGCTGCATGGCAGTTTATTGAAACACTGCAATAAATCTGTATTTTTCAAGAGGAGACTGGAAGGATAACATGACTCATTACTGTTTAGTTCACTGACACTGTTTCACAATCCTGGAATGGTTCAGAAGGGGAAAAAAAATAAAGAAAGAAAAAGAAAGCTTGTAAGAAAATACTAGTGGAATAGGGTGGGCAAGGTTAAAGTATAACAGGTGGTGGTGATGCATTTCCAAATGCATCCTGTGACCCAGAGGGGAGGTAAAGGATATGAAAACTTACACAAGAAGGAGCAGTTTCTACTGAGAGTTGGAAATTAGTGATTTATTATTAAATGGACTGACTATAAGCAGAAGGATGAGGAAATGTCTTTAGGGGAGCACTGAGATAATGAGTCAGCCTTTAAGATACAGATTATAACTATCATGATTACAACTTTCTTTTTACTGGGAAGAAGTCTTCAATTTTCAGAGCTAAACACTTCTGAGTAGCTCTGCCTTTTCCTAGAAGGGACACAACTGAAGTGAAAATCAGCCTTGCTCTCTGCCTACACAGGCCTGGCTGTAGCCAGGGAGTTATATTCTCCTAAGCACTGAAGTCACTCAGAGTTCTCAGAATTAAAAATGTTATTTATGACTTATTATGTGACTGGCGCAGGAGGGAAACAAGAGTGGGATGACTTGCAGTTAGAGTTTCAAGATTCAAAATCTCAACAGATATTTTCTAGGACAAAGGTGCATCAGGTAGAAGAAAGAAAAAAAACTAGAATCACAATGACTTGGATAAAAGTCTTATTATCAGTTTAAATCAAAAGCCAAAATACTAGAGTTCTTTCTGAAGGAAGAAAAAAAAAAGGAAAAAGCATTTCAGCAAGGACATAATCTAGATGCATTGAGTGCTGCAGCTGAAATAAAAGAAAAGGAAAGGTGTGGGTTTTCATTGTGACTCCAACATTTTAATGAAAACAAGGAGTAGACTTCATGGCATATTAAATTCATATTTCTATTTCTTCCCTAACAAAAGACTATGCCACTTTTTCTTTCTTCCGTTTCCTTAATATCCCTTTCTACTGTAATTTTTCAATCAGAGAAGAGATGCTATATATTTAATTCAGCTCTAAGACACTATTCTCATGTGTATTTACCTTTGAAATATAAAAAATGTATTAAAAAACCCCAAGAATTCCTGACACCAAAGCAACTAATTCTACAAGTTATCTAATAATAAGAATGAAAAAACTCTCTACAAATAAAACTTTAATTTATTACATTTTTTTTTCCTGAAGCATGATGATATCTGGAGGAGTAGGGCCAAACAGGAAAGAGTGACCTCCTGTGATGAGATTTCTGTTAAGTGCCCGTAACTTTCCCTTGTTAGTCCTAATTTTAATTGAATTTCTCTCCTGAAAATAAGTGTCCATGACCAAGAAGTGCATCATGATACGTCTGGGGATATTTCAATATCAACAACATGAAATAGTTCATAATTTTAATTTGAAAAACTGTATCTCATTTAAAATGTAATATTACTCTTTATTACATACGATAAAAAAGCTTGAAATAGTTAAAGCTGAAAGAAATATAATTTGTAAGTAAGTGCAAACATAATTCAAGAGATAGAGAAGAAGTTATTATTTCTTTGTAGATGAGTAGAACATTTCTTTCTTCATTGAAATGAAAACAAGCTTCTAAATCCTCTGCAAAACCTATTCTTCCTTCTCATCCCACATTTAATATCTATCTTATAATGTTGCATGGACCATACAAAGAATTATTGCTACACAAAGCCTTTCTTCTATGCAAAGCTTAGCTGTCTTGAATTTTCTTGCCAGCCTTCTTGTTGTCAACTATTTTTGCATAGTTTCTCTCTTGCAGTGTAGGGATAATACTTCTGACTTTTTGTAGTTCTTGAAATTTTTATGACAAACGTCCAAAATCTCTTTCAAATACAGAGCAGAATATCTTACAACTGGCTAATGAAAGTAAAACAAATTAGGAGCCTTGAAGCTGCTTGCAAGTACTATTTTAAGATTATGAATCTTTGCATCTGCATTTCAAATAGATGCTCATATATTCAAGCTAAGTAAAAATGACTATTTGTACTTCATCTACTGAAAGAGGTAGTGAATAAGAATTCTAAGAATGATACATTAAGGTATGGTATTTGCCCTATAGCATTACTAACTTATTGCAAGGAGTTTTATAGCAGAATTTTTAATTAATCACACATGATCATTCCTGAAATAACTATCCTTTTGATAATTATGTGACCTTAAAATACTACTCTCAGCATCTCAACTACATTTTGCTAATATGAACATCTGTTTACAATGGGAAATAATGTTAGTTTTACTTTTAGTTTTACAACTGAAAAATGATATCTTTATGTTGTCTACAGTGACAACCCCAAAATCATTAGTTTTTAAAACGTTTTTCAAAGGTTCCTAAGTAAATTTTCAAAGATAAAGAGCTGCAAATATATAATGTCACAATGAATGTTATTTCAGTGGCACATGTTCTACTGAATATGCAATTTTCTTTACTAGGTGTAGCATTATGTTTCCTTTCTTTTTATTAATTGGCTCTATATCTCACAAACCTTTACATACTACAATACATGTGGTAGTAGGATGTGGGGTTTTCATGTCAGGGGACAGACAGCTGCATGTTTATTTGAACGTCATGTACTCAAATCAAGAATCAAACAACCCAAGGTCCCTTTCATAAATAAGAAATGTTTTCCAAGAAACAATTGAACACATACAAGGTTGGAGTCTTCCTCTATGTGTATTGGTCTTTTTGCATCAGCAAAGAATGTTGGGCAATATCCTTCCTACTTTAAGGGTCATAATTAAAATAGTGTCACTCTTAAATGAGAAAACATTGACAGAATGTATTTATGGAATACAAATTTCCATATTTCAAGAAAATAAATAGATAAATAATTATTTTAGAAACTCTTTGCAGATGTTTTAGTAAATAGATTTGGGTCACTTACATCTGGAGATGTAAGTCTCTTAAATGCCTGTACTGCTAGCTACAATAAATAAATAAATAAATAAATAAATAAATAAATAAAATTCAATGGGGAATAGAAGATATATAATAAAAACCCCAGTACTTAGTATTTTGAAAAACAAAGCAAAAACTGTGCAGATTAGATATATTTATCTTTTATTCAAATGGTTAGCTTTCCTACAATCAAATAAATAAATTTGCATCTGAGGAAAAGAAATTCATATTATACTCTTCCACTGATGAAATACAGATGATATGCAATTAATACTTTATCCTATTTACTTAAATACTTGTAATTTTTTTTTCAAAACAATTTTTTTTTTTTTTTTAATATATTAGAATAGTTTCTGGGAGGGAAACCAAAAAACATGCTTCTAATCTTATTGTTAGTTTCTTCTACACTATTTGTATTCATTTGCAAAGACATCCCTTTGGTGAAAAATACTGGTAGTTCTGGAATTTACAATTTTCTGTTGTTTGTAAAGAGTTTCTAGCATAACCAGTCCAGATGTCAATGGCTAATTTGTTGCTGTACCTGGGAGATGATCATGAGGCTAGGAATTGGACCTGTAGTAAATGCTTTTCTGTAAGTTTTCCAAATTTGGTTTGCAACAGAGGGATTTGTTCCTAGATCTCTTGTAGAAAGACTGCTGCTAGCAGGAGTTAAATGCAACAAATTTTGCATAACTAATGTATCCAGATGGTTTCTTTGTAGCATGCCAGCTCCATTCTGGTAGTATCCAAGACTCTATGCGCTTCTTGAACAAAAAAACTTAATTCAAAATAATCCAGGAAGAACATACCTTTCATTTCTTGGGACAGAATTCCTGTTTTCAATTCTGTATTCACCATCTCCTCTCATCACCAGTTATATTTAAAAATAAAATACTAACATTAATTAACTCTTAAATCCCTATAAACAAAATTGTTGATATTTTATACACCTCTCAACTGATAGCAGCCAGGCCCTGGTTTGGTCCAATCATCTCTGTGTACAACCAGTTACATAGCTACATCACCTCAACTAATACTTTATTATCAAGATTTCTTATGGTTTATCCTGCTTCTGAATAGGCATGAAATATTTTTTTTTTAAGTTTCTTTTTCTATATTAAAAAAAAAAACATTAAAAAAGTAACTATTTTCCATCTATTAAGTTAGTTAAAAGACTAACTGAAGTCCAAGATCTGTAGTACACTAGCTTGTGAGTCTCAGCTCTACATATTAATACATGATGGCCAAGATGAGCCTGTCAAGAATAAAACTTGACAGATCAGAGGAACAGACTTTGTGGAGAGGGAAAAAGCAAAAGGACTACATGTTACAGCTTTGCTACAGCTTTTGACACAACCTTCAGATAACATAGTTTTATGTAGTCTTAGGAAATATTGCCAAGCATACCAGATTTAGCTTACTGTCAGTGATAACTGCTTCTTACTGCCATCCTATGTGACCTTCTGGTTCATTTTTTTACCTCCAAAACAGAAGGTTATTGTAGTATCCTTGACACTCCTCTATCCCAAGAACATTTGAATGATGCCAAGTTCATCAAGCGTACATGTATCTTCTTATCATTAAAAGAGAATTTCTACTTCCCCAGGACCCATACATGCATAATGCTACTCAACAACAAAGATGTGAATAAGGGATATCATCAAGCCAGCTCAGGTTCATCCGAGATCTTATATCTTGGTAGCTAGCCTTCTAATGAAGCAACATAACCAGACTAAGAGACATGAATAGACTGTCATTTCAGAAAGTCTGGTTGATTATCAGCAGCTACAAAGAGCACTGTAAGGCATGGCATCCATATGTTTAGACATTCTGGATTCTTATCCACACACCAGGTCTAAGTACATGCTCTGATTTCCACCTTTAGAATTAGATGATTACATACCTTCTGATGTATCAATGGCATATCCCAATCTGGAAAAATATGTCTGAAAAACTGGCTTTTAAATGGTCTTGTGCATTAACAGTATAGTTGTGATGATCTTCAATCAGGTAAATATAAAGCAACATCCCTGCACTCCCAGTACTGTACATCCAATTGCAGAGTACTGTACCTCTTCAGTTAACCAGGGAGCAGCCCTACATTAATAACAGTCCCAGCAGGAAGAATAGCTCCATCTTCCTATAAGCTTTAAGAGATGGTCCCAGCTCCTGCAAAGGAAGGACAATTTACAAAGCACTATGTCAGGCAGCTTTGATTTTAACTGAAAGAACTATGGCCTGAGTTATTGTACACCTGGCTACCTTACAAAATCTCCTCAATCATTCCCTTAGTAAACAAAACATTTCCCTCTGTATATCATCATACTATCTTCTAGACTCTCTCTGTGAGTATGTGATAATGTATGCACAGGCATCTGGAGCTTTCTGAAACTACAGAAAATACTTCAGCTTCTGAAATGACCTTTTTTTTTTTTTTTTTTTTTTTTTTTCCATACAGCATCAGGAGTGAAAACAATGATTCATGCTTCACGATTCAAAAATAGATTTTAGAGATAATGCCCGTGACAGGAGCAAAGTCCAGCTTTGAGACTGTGGACAACTGAAAAGCACAAACACCTTCCCCCATCCAGATCAAACAAATTAATTTGAACAACATATGAAAAGAAAGGAGCACAGTGGCTGATATAAAGGATTGTGGACTCATTATTAACTTTAACACTCCCAAGGAAAAAAGGAGGGAAGGGAGAGAAAAAAAGACCGAATAAAAAAGAAATTTCCAAGCAAGTGTATCTTAGAAAAAGCTTTAGATTTTTCTCATTGAGACAGGTGTTTGCTATGTGTTTATAGATGTTACTAAAATCTACAGAAAGTCACAACTTAACCCATCCCATTTAGAATTCCTCCAATTAAAATGTGAGTTAAATTCTTCATTCTGTAAAAGCTGTATTTATGAGAACAAGAACAGATTTTATTGAATTAACTGCCTATATTAGAAATATTGGGCATAAAGTGAATTGTTATCAATTGTTATTGGAGACAAATTTGAATTAACTAGTGGTCCATCAAACTCTTACCTTAGAGAAAACAGCCCAATTGTGACAGATACTGAATACTTTCATGGTTTAGATGAACAACACTACAGCGCACAAAAAAGTAGATTATACAGCATTAAAATGCTAGAGAGTTCCAGAGTTATTTGTTGCAAGTTGTAGGAAATGTAGTGACAGCTGTAAGAAGTTTAATATATAATAGCTAAGTCTGTTCAGCGCAGCGATTAGCACCTGGATGAATGAAGCCGATTTCTAACCCTTCTGGTAGAGATGAAGTGCATCAAATGAACAAGATTACACGGGGAGAAAGTGACAGCATCAATGTTAGTTTTTGAAATTATAGCACTTTAAGTAGTGACTGGTTGGTGGGCAGTTTTGTGAGTTTTCTCAGAGCCTTGAGAAGAAACAAATTAACCATAAACTTTCTATCTAGCTAATGCTATGATGGAAATATATAGAATGAAAGATATAGGTCTCTGTTCTGCCTTCCAGATTCATACTGCAGATATGCAAAAATTGAAATAACTTTATGAATTACAGAAACAGCTGAGTGTCTTCATGCTATGCTATTCCTCTGCTTGGATTAGTTCAGCCTCCAGACACCATATAACAGAAGATTTGCATGTTCTTTGCTGTACCAAGCCAAAAGGGATATAATTTTACCTGCATTAAACTGCCGTATTTGTATACTATCAGGAGCAAGCAGAGATGAAGTAAGTATAACAAATTCAAATCACAGTGAATCTGAGCTGAAACAAAATGTGTCTGCATCACTGAATAGTGTCTGCATATGAGAGGCTGGGAAATCTTTCACTTTCTCAGTGCTGTGATTGTAAAACAGGTTAATGCAGTAAATTGCATTCACAACCCACCTTTTCTTTACGCACAACATTTTTATTCCATAAAAACATTGGCTTGTGGGTTGTTTTTACTGCTGAATTGTGACTGACATCAAAGGACAAACTTCACTCACCCTTCCAAGAGTCAACCACAGGCAGCTACCAACTTTTCCAATGAGTTGATCATATATCAATCAGTTATTTCATTTAACTCATATTTCCATGTCTTTTTTGCCAAGAGCATCAGATGAAAGAGTGTGAAAGATTTTACTAAAATTAAAGTGTCATCACTTACATCTGCCCTACCCAGGACTGGCAGAAATACATCAGATAAAAACACTATCAGTACTAGAAAAATCTGTTCTTATCTCCCAAGTGCTTGCAGATTAACTGTTAAAGTATTTGCTTCATTAAATCTGCTTCCTGAAATGTTGAAATCAGCCCAATTAGTATCCAGCTCTGAGAATCCTCTTCGTTTGTAACTGAGGCATATCTATACTATATACCTACACTTTGTATAAAACTTTGTATCTTTCAAGTTCACCACAATTTCTTGGATAATTACTATTAATTGCTTCTGCATTGAATTGTAGCTTAAATTCTGGAAGGTACATTTTATTGGGTCCCTGTTTTGCAGAACAAATTTGTCTCATTTTTATCTTTAATCAATTATTTTCCCAACCTGGTCTATACATACCTGTTGGTAATAGAAAGTATATTAACTTTCTTGCTGTAAAAAGATGAACCTAAATCATTTTTTATAGGTTCACATTTTTCACATTTAATATGTTAATTAAACTACAGTTAAAGCAGTCATTGGCAGAAAGTTCCTGAAATGCTCCAGACTTCCATATTTAAGGTGTTAGCAAAGAATATGGTTTTTGCTCAGGAACTGTTAAAGGTTACATTGAACTATATTTTGACATTTTCCGATCATACAGAAGAGAGTATCACATTTTCCCCAAAATATAATGAGCAAGGGTAAGTGATTAAAATTTTAAGGGAAAACAATTAAAGTAGCAGCAGTAGTAATGATCACTTTATGCAGTCCATTTTCAAAACCAAGCATCTAGGCATGAAAAACACGGTCACATAATTTCTCCTTGGTTCATTAGTCTAATTGGATTTTTTCAAAACTACATAATTTTCAGTAACTATAAACTAAACATGGCAGGTTGTGAATGAACTGTTTTGCACTTGGAATTAAGTATTTTTGATTATTTTGTATTTTTTAAGAACAAAATATCACAGTTCAGCTACTAAGGTACATCAGAACAATGTTACTATCTTAAGTTACAGGCTTTGCAGATTTCAAAATGCTTTAAAAGCATTACATGAAATCTTCCAAATTCAAAAGCCTGTAAAAACATGAAAAAATATATTTTTCAGCTTAAATAAAATAACGTCATAATATTGATCTTCTAATTATACATCTTAGAGCCTGTCATGGTTTTGACTGGGATAGAGTTAATTTTCTTCACAGAGGTTTTTATGATGCCATGTGTTGGATTTTTGGTGAAAATAGTGGTGACAGCACACCGATGACGTAATTGTTGCAGAGCAGTGCTTGCACAAAGCCAAGGACTTTGCAGCTTCTCATGCTGCCCTGCCAGCAAGGAGCTGGTTGTGCACAAGGAGTTGGGAAGGACACAACCAGGACAGCTGACCCAGACTGGCCAAAGGGATATCCCATGACATATGGTGTTGTGCTGAACATTATGAAAAGATAAGAAAGGGAAAGGTGGAGACATTCAGAGTGATGGAGTTGATCTTTCCAAGAAACCGTTATGTGTAATGAGCCTTGCTCTTCAGGGAGTGGCTGAGATGATAAGCAGTGAATGAATTCCTTGTTTTGCTTTGCTTTGCTTGGCCATGCAGATTTTGCTTTACCATTGAACCGTCTTTATCTCCACCCATGACCTGTAACACTTTTACCTTTCATATTCTCTCCTCTATCTGTCTGTGGGGGAGAGTGAGTGAGAGCCTGTGTGCTACTGAGCTACCTGCCATGCAGAGAGTTGCACAATAATAATACTTTTATGCATCAGTCCAGTTAACGTAATTTATGCTTTTAAAGCCACTAAATATTTTAAAAACATGTTTTAGTTGAGTGTTTTTAACTGTCTTTTTTTGGTTGGCTTTTATTCTTATTGTTGTTTTTTTGTTTTTCACCCCTAATGAAGCCTCTTTTCTAACCCCTACACTAAAATAATCACAATTTACATCATCCAGAAAAATCGATTTTGGAAGAAATATATGTCAGTTTGAATAATAAACATTTAATTTTGAAAATATTAATCTCATACTGAAAACATTCGGCACTATTCTGTCTGGCAAGTGAAAGAAATGATATATCCGTAGTAGAAGGATACATTTTTTTTCCCATGTTTAAAATACACTCTGCTTCTCACCTACTGAAATTGGGGTCAATATTTATTTGGATCAGAATTTCATCCAAGGCATTTGGATACAAACAAGGAGACTCCTGAAGATAGTTGTCTTCATCACTTTTCATTCTTGAATTGCTCTGAGGTTACCTGATAGCGGCCTTTTAGTGTCTAAAAGAAAGGAAAAGGAAGAAGGAGACAGACTCTTCAGCAGAGTCTGCTGTGACAGGACAAGGGGAAATGGTTTCAAACTAAAATAGGGGAGATTTAGATTGGATATAAGAAAAACGGCTTTTACAATAAAGGTGGTAAGGTAAGGCACTGGTACAGGTCACCCAGAGAGGTGGTGGAAGCCCCATCCCCGGAGACAATCAATGTCAGGCTGGATGAGGCTCTGAGCAACCTGATCTAGCTGTAGGTGTCCTTATTCATTGCAGGGGAGTTGGACTAGAAGATGTTTGTTATAGGGTCTCTTCCAACTCAAACGATTCTAGGATTCTATGTTGATCTCCTTAATAAAAGCATGATTTTGAAGGAGACTTGGCTTCAGTAAAGCTTTTCTCTCATGTCTTAGTTTGAAACTGTTAAGTTGTCCTAATTTCTAACTAGTAAGTTGTCTACTGTGACTTAGGTAAAGAGAAAATCACTGCTACTGCCAATTCTTTATCCTTCATGCCAAGACACAATGGTAGGAAAGCAGGAAAAGGAGCAGAGCAGACATCTGTTTTACTTAGATCTCCCAAGAAGCCAAGATATCAGCTTCACACCAAAGATGACAGACCAAAAGATGAAACTATCATTTCATTTTAAAGGGAAAAAAAAACAAAAACAAACAAGCAAACAAACAAAAAACGCAAAGTAAAGAATAGTTGTAATACAGGAGTTAGTTTCGTGTATAGATATAATGTAATGTAACACTTTTGCAGGTCTAGTTTCACCTCTCTACCTGAACACATTCTGCACACATCAGAGCTGAGTGGTTGGTTTATTTTTCTTCTTGAAGAAACAGTTATTCAAGAAAAATAATAGTAATAATAATGAAATCAGTGTATGTTGTATTAGGCAAAGTGTTAATACAGCCTGAACAGATCGATCAAGACAACAAGTGTACTTGTGTGCCTTTGCATATGTGTGCATACACAACCATTGTGTACACAGTATTTTCTTCCTGATCCCACTTTCACATGTATTTATTCACTTACAGAACTGCATTTGGCAGGCTCCTCTCTCTAACTTCTTCTGGAGCCTGTTAAGATCAGAAGACATCTTACTGCACCAGATGCCATAAATTTACAAAAAGGAAAAAAAAGAAGACGTGCTCTAATTTTTTACAAAATTCTCTCTCCTTTTAAACCACTTGTGCACTTTTTTAACTACCTGTGCTCTCCATCAAGTTGTATCTTCAGCTTTGAGATAACTGAAATCCAGTGGTTGGATTATCTTGTTATACTTACCAATGGATGTGGAGGCATCACGTGTCTCACCAGGTTTAAACTAGGACTCCAAAACCACTTGATGCTCAAAATAGTGCAGTTATATTTCAAAGTGCACAGCCCTGCTATGCTGTCTTGTCAATGCTAAACTTGCTCCCTGCAGAAGCCATTCAGGCCTCTGCACTGCTTTCCTGACCCTGATCATGGATGAAGCATTGCCAGTACATAGCAGGCTATAATCAAAAGACAGACAGGCACTTCTCAAAGGGCATCTAAATGTCTCCACTATCCACTGATGAATTAGGTAAGATGCATCCCAGCACACTTGTTTCTGCATAATGCTTTCATATTCTCCCTAATGAAAACTCTGAGCATTTGCTTAAAAATATTTTTACCTCCACAAAATCATACCACAAAGCAGCAGCCCTAAAATTATTGGATAAAATCAAAGACGTTTGAAAGCATAATGTGATGTGTGAAGGACATCACTGTTTGCTGTGGCTCAGCCACCCCTGAAGACCAACAGGGTAAGTAAATAAATAAACAAAAAATAAAAATGAGCAATTATACATGAAATATTTCTGTAGAGTTTATCCTTCAGGGAAGAAAAACTGTGCAAACACACTACAAACCAGTAGCTGAATACACGAAAGAAACACATCTAAAAATTAGCTGTGGTAAAGCTATTGCTCCCCCTCCACTCTACAAAGTAATGCTGATAAAAAAATGCACACAGTCCCAAGATAATTCCCTTTTCATGGTTGTTTGATCACATCTTCCACATGAATTAATTTGTTTTTTAAGAAGCAGTGCCTACTGGTGTCAATAAAGAAAAATAATATTCAGATGTAACCCGCTTTCCATCGGCAGGGCATTGTGTTCTGGTCTTTTCAGAGCATTCGTGTTCTCTTTTCATTTCAGAGCAAAGTAATTTATTCCATTGTACCTGGCTCTCTCCCATCCTCCTCACTTCCTCCTTTGCCCTTCATTTTATTGAGCCGTGCTCCGTATCTTTCTGTTTAACAGTTGTAACAAAAGCCCTGTTTTCTCCTTTAATACATTTGCCTGTGGTGAGAGCTGGACATTGCACACTGGCTCCCTGTGAGCTACCTGCAGCACAAGAAATAGAGCAGGAGGAGGTCAAGCTTTAAACCACACAAAGACTCTGAGCAAAACAGTCCCTAGCAGCTTTGACGTGCTGCAGAAGCACAATGGGTCTACTCTAAATTTGGCAGTAAAAACACCTGGAAGGTCAGTGCACTCCTGCTATGCAGCCATCCTCTGCATTTTCCTCCTAAAGAGACCACTTGTGTTGTTCTTCAAAGTAACTGATGTCACTGCACTCCAGCTGATGTGCACTGTTCAAGCAGCAAAGAGGTTTATCACATACAGTATATCCCGATTGTTTAGGGCATACAGGAGGGATAATGGTTTACTATATCATGGTCTGGAATCTTGTGAGAAATTCTACTTTAGGTTCAAAATGAATCCAAATGAAAGCCAGATAGAGATACGTTGGAGTCAAAGAACAGCCATGGGTGATGTATCTGAATACCTTTGAATGGAAATAGAACAATGTAATTTTGTTCCTTAAAAACTGCTCACTGAAAAAAGTATTTTTTCTTCCCTGTATTAATCATTTAAACTCACAGACAGAGGAGTTCAGAAAAAGCAACCATTCAAAGAATGTAAATGTTGTGGTTTGGTGATTTTTCTTTTGTGATCAGTATTCCACATCAGAACATCATGTGAACCAGTAGGAGTTAAAGAGTTAATGTTCTGGTTCCGTTTACTGCCCCTTATGGGCATGTGGAGTATCCTGATGGGAGGAGAGGTGCGGCTTCCCTGGGGAGGACTTGGCGCGAAGAGGAAG
>JACDJE010000164.1:62919-164356 GCA_016647715.1 Pavo muticus | reverse complement strand
AAAAAAGTTTTGCTTGGAAACTTTAATATTTCAAGCAGGCTGAACCAGGCTGTAAACAATGGTTCCTTGTTCTTTTTGACAGCCGTATTTATTTTAACTCTTCAAACTTCAGCAAAGTAATTTTAAGTACAAGAGTTCACAGAAAAGTAGAAAAGTAAAATATGAATAGCGAACATCTGAAAAAAATATTCCATCATTGTGTGTTATGATGTTATAGGGAGACTGTAAAATCTTCAAGATAATTCATTTTTATATTTTTCTCCAGTGAATACAAAGCATTAGAAATACTTAAGAACAAACCACACTGGTATTTTTTGACACCAGCTCTGCTACTTCAGTAACTGGATTCAACTAGGATTGTAATTCTGTAACTATGGTGATTTTTTTTTTATTATTATTGAGTGAATTAGATATTTACATTTTTATATTTCTATATATTCAAATAGACACAAAACTGTGTCTCACTTCAATTCTTTTTTTTTTTTTTTTTTTTTTTTTTGATGATGCTTATTATAATATAAAAAATACAAGTGCAGACATAAAACACTCAACAGTTGCATCAAGGAACAAATAAGTAGATTTCCCAGATAAAACTACAGGGGTCAGCATTAGCTGGAATGAGCATGTGTAAACAAGCTATGTAGCACATCAACATTTTCCTGTAGGCTATATACAGTTTTTATGATATTCATGTGTTTATTAATAAGCAAATGTTAAACTGAGCTTTGGATTAATGGCTGCACAAATTAAATCGATCACTTTAGAATTATAGAATCATTTCAAGATCACCAGGTACAACCATCCAACCAACATTACAAGTCCACTGCTAAAACATGCCCCTTCATATTGAATTAATGACTACTGAAACTCACTAAATCTGCTCATCTTTAATGTATTCTTCCTGCTCCATTCCACTTTGGGGATCATTATTCTACTTCATCATGAGAACATACTTTAGAATGGGTAGAAGAAGGGGTGCAGCAATGATGAGAGAAAGACAGAGAGCCCAATGTCATCCAGTGCCAAATGCCTCCTATGAACCTCTGAACACTTATGGGCAGACCCAGTGATACTTTGGTATTGATGTACAAATCCTGATACAGGCTTGAATTGAGACACAAGAGGGAAATCAGGACTTGTAACATGGTTTAGAGCTCAATCTGAGCTCTGAACTCTAAGCCACAGACCCATGTCTTTCAAAAAAAGCAAAACTACTAGGAATCTAAACTCTTGTACTCTCAATTTCATAAAATCTTCTTGGTATAAAATTACTAAAAGTAGAGAAATGGTAGAGGTGGAAAGGGAAATTAAAGAGATAGGGGAATTACTCATTTTTGTGCACTTCTTTCATGAAAACTATGACATTCCATAAAATGGTATCCAACATTTACCCTGGATGTATAGTGCTGATGTAGAAACAAACCATTTTTCTCTTCATATCTAATGGTAAACCTAGTCTCAGAATCAAGAGTAAAAACTTACACGTTGACAGTTTATGTAGAACTATGCCATGCCTCAGAGTAAAACAGTTAACTAACAATTCGATCCTTATTTATTCTCATTTCAAGGGTCTAGCTTTTAGGAAGGAAAAGCTGTTTTTTGGTTTGCTGACATCAGTTTCTCCTAAAACTGATCAGAGAATTCATTAATCCTACTGTCTCTCCAAAAACATCCAACCACAATTTCAGGTACACAATGGGAACTCAAGTACCACACAATGCTGCTTCAACACTCAGATGAACAAAAGAGCTGTATGACAGCGTACATTATCCCTGGAATTAGTGATCATGCTAATACAAATACAGGAATACAAGAAATTTTCCTGGTCTGGTTGAATTAAAAAAAAAAAAAGAGAAGCCAGGAAACTTCTATGATAATTAGAGTTTAAAGATCTTGGAGTTAATGTTGTATTAACCACATGCTTAGTCTAGCCTACGCCTGGGCATTTCCAGGAAGAAGTGTCCAGCTCCATCATACCCCTGCTGCTTTTTGTAGTTGCCCCCAAGTACCTCCAAGTGCAGCTCCCGGTTAGCTCTGGGAGCAGCTGAGCCCTCTTCCCTTGCCAAATAAGCAAGTATCTCCCAGACTCCATCAGCCACTGGTAATTGTAGGCTGAGGTTCAGAGGAGTCTGAGTTCCTTCTCTAGTAAACACATCTTGTGCCTATGAAGTTCTCACTCTCTTTGTCCTCTGGCTAAGACAACATTTGCTTTGTGATGTTTGTTCTTTCAAGATTCAGAAAATAAAGTATAATTTGCCTTCAGTTTTCTTCCTCAGTTTAAGGTGCTTTTAAGGAGAGACAGTTCAATTTTCTTTCGACTGCTAATGAAGCAAGGAAGCGTTTGTCTTGCTTCTTCAATCAGTGCTGTAATAATTGAAATAAGAGGAATAGAAAATACAAAAGAAAGCTCTTAAAAGAAGATAAATGTTCTGGCACATTCCCATCCCTGCAGCTTTATAAACAAGCCAGTCATGTTAAAACTAAGATGTTTTTGCTCAATACAAATTATTCACGGAGTTAACTGTGAGAACATTATTGCCAAGAAAAGTTGTACTTTGCTTAATGTTTGATCCATAATAAAATCTAAGGCAATTTGTCTCAATGGAAAATTTAAAAATTGGACACTATGACATTGAGATTATAAAAATTTTCTGTAGTACAAATTGTTCTGATCTATGAAATCATCATGCTCTAAAAACGAATTTAGCACAGTGGCCAAACCTGGTACAGAGACCAGTTAACCACAGTGACCAAACCAAATACTGAATGGTTGGATTAAATCTGATACAAACCAGACTTTCCCCAGCTGCAGATAGGGAGACATGGAAAAAGAAAAGTATTTCCAGACCAAAGTAAATTTCAGAGTATACTCAAAAGAGGAAAAAAATGGCACAAAATTACAGAATTACACAAGAAGATTTTTAAAATTAAAAGATTGGAGGTATGCTTGTTCTGCTAGCTGAAGAATCAGATGTAGTCAGAAAAGGAAGCCTGAAAAATGGGAAGACCAGAACTTCTCTTATCACTTTTACATAAACAACACCAAAGTAAAATTCAAAGGTTGAGCAAGAAATACTTATTTCTAATTACCAGTGATTACTGGTATTATAGTTTTAATCCAAAAATTATTTTCTGTCAAGCATTGATTTTCACAGCAAATGTTTACTGAGTTGTTTTAAAAGAAAAAATAAACTTTCATCTGGAGTATCTGCATTAGATTCAGTTTAGCACTATTTTGAATTGTCTGCTAGTTTTAAATTATCTCAATTTCCACAACTTTAATGGAAGTGAGATTATGGGGACCATTATCACTGAGGTAAACAGTGTTTTATATGTAGTGGAAAAAGAAAGAGAGAAATGGAAGATTATTTAAAATGTATTCCTAAAGGTGTGATTCTTCTCACATAACATTTTTGAGTTTTATTAACAGCATCAATTTGCAAATTCAAGAACTTAGAACATCAGACGAAAAGCTTAAATTAAAAGGCACTGTATAAAGTGGAGCATTTTCAAAATCCAGGAAGAAAGACCAACTTGTAGTACCAAAGAAGACCCCAGCCTATTCCACTATGTGCCCAAATGAAGCTCAGATGCCTCTAAAATGTCAGCCATCTTTCAAGGGTCATTTGAAATTGCCAGTCTTCAATGAGTGATCCCATTCAGTTCTTATCAGCATTTCTGAGAATGCAGACACGCCTTTACTGTTGTATCTCTGCATAACCTTTCTCTCCTTTAGAGGTAAACCAGTTAGGAAAGAAAAAGGAGTGTCCTTTGCTTGTCTAACTACTGTTTTGCACTAGGAAAGCAAAAATACATGAGGCTAACCAACAAAACCTTGTGCTTTTTCCATGGGTTTTCAGATTAGTAGATACATAGCAGTGGGGAAATTACTTCTGTAGATTTCACAATTCAGTTCTTTTCTTTTAAAATGTGTCAGACAGGAAGTTTTCTATTGCCTCAGACAACTATAATATGTTTTCTATTGCCACTTACTTAGAAAATAACTACACATGCTAAATCCCTATGTTAGTAAATTTTCATTTTGGTTTTCGTTCAGACACACTAAAAATGTTTACACTTCAAAACTACAGGTTATCATATGCAATACCAATAACAACTCTTCTGCTATGAAATAAAATGGAAATAACTTGCAGACACATCAATGTGATTATAGAATAAAATACTCATTTGTTTTGAGTCACTAATAGCTATCACTAAAAGGTCATTATGATTTTTCTTTGCTCAGTATTCTCCAGGTAGTAAAGTCCATGATGATAATATACTTCATTTGTGCTTATTATCATTTCTGTTCATGTATTTGACAGCTCATTTAGAATTTAATTTGAATCAGCCTTTAGCTTTTAATGAAAGTACACACACACATAAAAAAAAAAGCAGTGGACAATTTCCAAGCAAGGTCAAGATATGTTGCGTTCCTGAACTGCCTCTATAATTTTGTTGTCAACCAGATTGCTGGCAGGGATACTTAGACTCTTCTCATGTCAAAAGATCAAAAAAGGAAAAATCTCATTTTCATATCTTTACCTGTGAATCTTGCCTCCAGTTCATAAATCTCTTCTTGAAATAAATATTTCAAATAAATGAAAGCATTAAACTCAAAAGGCTGTCTGAAGATAAGCATGTTAGTTTCTAAAAACCATGCAAATTGTTTAGATAGTGTTCAACAGGTACAAAAAAAAAAAAAAAAAAAAAAGATCTCTGCTCCAAAGTGATAAAGGCCTAAAATTCATTGAAAATCATGGAGAAAAAAAATGCCAGTGAAGTGGTAGACAGTGAAACAAGCTTCTATCATCAAAAAAGAATGTAAAACAAAGTAAATTGTGTAATATATTAAAAGCATCTGAATTTTACTCTACATCTTGAATCTTACTGGGTAAAAATATTTTCCTGTTATATTTTGGTACTTACTGTGAAAATAAGAGGAGGGAAAGGCAAAGTGATCTATAAAAACAATACATCATAGAAGGAGATAAGAGGCAGTGAGCAGACTGAGTTAAAATAATGTAACGTTTGATGGTAGATACACAAAAATACATATTATTTATAATCCTCAAATTAAAAAAAAAATAATGAATTGACTGTCGGGTTATAGAGACTTGAAAGGATGAAATGAACCCTTACTAAGTAGAGTTCTGAGCAACAAAAGTAACATAAAAGCAACTTGTAAGTGTCAAGGTGCTGAAAGACATGCATTGCTTCTGAAGATGAGAACAAAAATGCCAGTGACACAATAGCAAACCTAATGTCAAGAAATGTATCAAACTTTATTACAAAAGTTGTAAATTACATTGCACCAAGCAGCAATGGGACGGCGAACAGCAAGGCTTGGCCAGCCTGCCAGGCTATGCAATACATCACAAAGCCACAGAGATAACTGCTGGAAGCCAGGAACAGATAACAGCATTATAATGTGGTCCATGGGACAGCTTAGTTTCAGACTACTGACAAAGGCAAAAAAAAGCACTAGCAGACATTCCTCTGCTCATTCAGAAGGAACAAGTGATGACATTGTGTGATGCTTCAATAAATGCTAATTACCAGAGAAATATAAATATTTTGAAAGTTTGCATCAAATATTAATTTTTATAACTGATTGGAATGATTTACAAGGAAGGGTGAACTGCTATTGCAGCTGAGTACAATAATAAGCACTTTGTATTGGTATGTTACTAAGCTAACATAATCTTCTATGTAAGAGCCTAGCAATTCAGACAAGAAATGTTTTGTTCTGAAGCACCTCCAGGTGTGTAAGAGCCTGATTTTCCCTTTACATTAGTATTTATGCAGTCACAGGCAGCAGAGGTTGAAGACTGAAGGGCTCAGTAAGGCCACATTCTACTTTAGGTAATGGTAATTAGTGAGTGTATCTTGATTTCTATTAATGTATTCCAGTTATTATTACAGGTGTCATAACATAAGCCAGTGTAGTTTATGAATATGTTGGAATAATGTTGAATTAACCAAAAATTCATAGCATCATTAGCATTCGCTATCATTATTAGAAACAATGCATGAGAATTTTTATAGGATTCTTGCTGCAAAGGTCCTATGTACAGTGCAGGATTTGTATGGAAAACAAATATCTTCAAGACATATCCTATGAAATGAATGCTAATTTGGGCTCTCATAATTTTCTACATTTGTCTTCCTAATTTGTTCCATGTTTTTCAAAGTCCTGGAAGAATCACTAGAAAAAATATGAAACCCCAAAATGTATAAGTTCACTGAAACAGCTGAAATATGGGGAACAGCACTTAACTGAGGTAACTTGTGACAACATACCTTTGAAAGCATCCTCATTCATTAGCAGGGCCCTTGTAAAGCAATTAAACAATTTGCTGTATCAGCACATGTAATAATACCCTGCAAGCCATCACAAGATAAAATTCTCAAATTGCAAAACAGACACAAGATATATCAACACTAAGTTATATAAGTGTTCAACACGCACTCTCCCTTTACGGATGTTCTGTGAGTTGCACCTGAGCTGGCAGATTGCTAGTTTTGCACAGACTGGGATAAAAAGGAAATCATACTTCCTCTTTTACCACCCTTTAAAAATTTCATCTCTCAAATCTTAAAGGAAATAAACAAATAAATATACAGATAATGGCACTTCTATTGCTAACACTTGCTTTCCTGTTTAAGGCACGAGGAGTAAAGGCGATAGGTGAAGTGTGTGTCTGGCTTTGAAATAGCGGAATTAGCTCAGGCCACCTGGCACCAATCCAAGCCTCTCCATCCTCAGGGCACTTAAACAACAGCAGCTGAGCAGAGAACGGGCAGAAACATGGAAAATTCATGAAAGCAACAAACCAGATGAGACTTAAAACTCAGTAAATTATTAGCTGTAAATTAATTTTATCTGGCGGTCAACGCAATCCAAATTGTTTTTAGATCAAGTGAAAAGTGATTCTGTTTTCTGTCAATCTGCTGCTCTAAGTGTTTGATGAATTAGGCAAATCATTTATTTTCTCCCTATGCAGTTTTGTCTTTTTGACTTCTCATTACATGTAGAGAATGACCTGGTCAGAACTGCAGCTCCCCCAGAGGCAGATTGACTTTTAGTAGAAGCAGTCTCACTTTGTCCATAGCTACTTCTGTTGTTGTAGAAATCTTAGTCAGAAACCTGTGCTAAATGGCTGTACATGGTTTGTACTATGATTCCAAATGGCAAAGTCAAATCTGTATGAATAAAAAAGTTGCTCATAATTCAAAGAAACGTTTTGCAATGGTATCTTTTCAATATAGCAATAGCCTGTTGTACTAATGAAAAAAGTGGAAAATATTAGGTTAGAAGAAACCTTACATGCGTATATATGTAAATATGCATATATCTTATACATGCATTATGAGGAAATTATTTAAGTCTCAGAAATAACCAAGTCACTCAGATAAAAACAAAACCTTCACTTGAGGTTGACACTATTTTTCCCTGTTTGTATAAATTATAAATAGAAGTGAACATGTTTTCTTTCAGCCCTGATTGAAAACAGTGATAAAGAGAAGAACATCTGTATTTTTCTGAAGTCCTTTCTTCATCATGACAGGAGAGAGTTAGTGGAATAATTAAAATTTTTAAGATTTTCCTCCTTTAACTGCCAGGTGCTCAGAAAAAGCCTCGAAAAAAATTTTATTAGAGGGTTGAGGGAGGGAGAAGCTCCATAACATTTTGTCTTAATTTGAATTATAGGACTTTTAAAAACATAACTATTTCATATATGATAAAAACACTGCAGCGCTGAATCTTTACTAATACATTACAGATACTGTCTGCCTCATGGAGCTCCCCCCCTCATTTAATGTAGGAGTCCAAAACTTCTAGAGAGGGTAGAGGGAGGAGGAGAGAAGGTATAGGTATGTCTGCTTGGGAAAAGAACGGGAATAGAATAGGACTCTAGGGAGCTGATTTCTACTCTTGTCACCTGTACAGGCTTTTTTTTTTTTTTTTTTTTTTTTTTTTTAAGTGTAATTGAGGTCAAAAAAAGCATTTAACTGAATCTACACAGACAGACTTGGCTGCACTTCATTTGCTTTTCTGCATGATAACTTATTAGATTGGGCCCTTTACCAAACATCAGGAGTATACAGATTGCATATATGACATTAACAGTCAAAACCAAGCACTTTTTAGGTTCATAAACCACATATAATTATACAATAAGCATATGCATCAGAGAACATTTCCACATGCTTTCAGTATATTCCTGTGTAAAGCGCGGGAAGAATAATAAATCAAAGGACCAGATCTGCAGATACCACCTGAATTGTGACTTCTTGTACTTGCAGAAAATGCTTCAGGATATGAAACTGATTTTATCTGATAGCTAGTCTTTTCAGCACAATACTGGAAAAACAAAGCTTGATGACAGTAAAATCAGAAAAGTAGGCCAAATGATCCAGAAATCCCTGCTGTGCAGATTTTTAATATGCTAGTTTAAGAGATGGGATCTTCTTGACAAGATGGTGCAGTTCTACACATTTGTACAAGAGCCTGGGAATAGAAATACTCCTGCAGCATATAGATAGCAGTTATTTTCCTTTGATAGAAATTTTTATCTTTTAAACACACTGGGAAAGAAATCCCCAAAGTCAAATAAACAAAAAGCTATTTACCATTTAGACTTATCAGTGTTTACCTGTAGCATCACATTCTTTAGTTTGTTTCCCATTTCGCAGAGCACTATTGCATAGTGGCAGCACAGACTGCCACCACAATTTTTCTGCATTCAGAAACATCACATTTAATTCTTATTACGAACATTTCCATCTTATTGGAAGTTGCCTACTACAAGGGGGAAACAAGGCCTACACCGGATCAAAATACAAATGAAAGAAAGAAAACTGATTTATCTTCTTAAGAGCATCTTATCACCTTGAAAGTATCGTTAGACATAACTTTGTATGGGATATTCTCCTTAAGACACAGCCTGAAGATTACCATGTGAAACAGAGCAACTTTACGTTTAATAAATATCTATATTGCAGAGTTTAGTTACCAACAGACATCTGAGATCTGAAATGCTGAGTACATTCCTGTTATTCAGTGAAACAAATACACTGATATTTCTCTCAATATTTTGAATTTACGCTTTCTATAACCCTATCTGACTGTACTTCTGAGCTTGTATGAAAAGCATTTGCAATCAGAATTGATGAATGAATGTAGGCCAAAATGGCTACATTTTTGTAACTATCATGCCTTTATCTGCATTAGTTCTGTGGATACTCTGTGGATTATGAGCAGAACATGTTAAGCATTTGTTCACGTGAGTACACAGCTGCTCCCATTATCCCCCACAGTATATATCATTTTTTGATAATCATTTCACACGGCAGGCTGGAAACATAAAATATGCCACTCCAGTAATGTCTATAATCTATTTCCATCTCAAGAAAATACATTTGTAATCTGCAACTTTCTTCTTTCACTAATAAAGGTGACACATAAAAGAAAGGTAATTTATTTTTGCAAGCTGCAACAGTATGTCAAATAAAAGATATTACCTCCCTTAATTACCTCTGTTTTAGCTTTAGACCATCATGATCACAACATCCTATTTTATAAGTACAGCCAGCTTGTAAAAATAACTGTTATTTTATATAACAACAGATACACAAATAACTGATATTTACTTTTATTCTATAATGATACCTTGAAAATTAGAGTTAGTTCTGGTGAAAGAAACAAAAGAAAAATATTCTGTTTAGGACCTTAAAAATAATAATAATAATAATAGTAAAGAAAAGCCCAGACACTGGGCTACATTAAAAACATATTTGTTTCTCACAGTATCAGCATTACCTAAAGTTAAGATAAGATGGCCTGCTCCTCAGTATTTTGACAATAGTAATTTATTAACAAAATTTCAACTGGATATTTGTTTTACATTTTAGACAAAAAAAGGTTTTTTAAGGAGTCATGCTTCATCCTAAGCATCAGCCCTGTATACTGTTCCCTCACACAAACTGAAATTACTGCTTTTAAAAACTTTTGAAAACCTTTGCTGTGATAGAAGTGTTTAGAGAATAGTTAATACTTCACACAACAAGCCTTTTCCATAGTTTCCAAGCTCCATAAAGCATGGACTCTGTGTCCACCTCTGTGAACTCTCTCTGCTAATTCCTTTAGGTGTTACGAAGAACAAAGGCTATGACACAGATTTGTCATCTAGGTTCTTACAGAATACATATCAGTTCTGGCACACCTTTCACTGAGATTTGACCACTTCTTGTGCCACCGAAAGACAAAACACTAAAAAAAAGAAAGTGTTTCTGTAGAGTTAATCACAGAAACAGCTTAGCTGTATGGCTCCTAGATAAGCAGTTGATGACAAAGGCCGGAGGACTGTTGCCTGCTGAAACACATCACTGGTTCATGATCAAAACTGTTTAGGAGAAGATGCATTTCAAGTTGTGGATCATTCAATTTTTTCTTATTGGAGTACAAACATCATTGGTTCAGAGATTATAAAGCAAATTTCAAGTATAGATAAAATCAGAAATCACTTTTTAGGATGAAAAGGCAAGTAAAACAGCCATCCAGCTAGTATACTGGGGCTCTATCTCTGTCTTAGCTGCACTTATATCATTTAATTTGTGTTGTGCCTTACATCTCCACTTTTAAAACTAATTTGATGATTTAAGCTCCTACCAAAATATTTTGATGTTAGAAATATCTATGTTTCCTTCTTAAAAACAAATCAAACAATGCAGGGAAAAAACAAAAACAACAACAACAACAACAAACAATAAACAGAAATAAAACCAAAACCAACCACCCATAAAAACCCTGCAGATAAACAGACCAATACATTCAATGTCTCATGTCAAAGACTGAAGAGGAAATCTAAGGGCTAACAGATGCAAACTGAGTCCAACATGCAAAGGTCATTCAGATGTTAATCAGGAAACATTAGAAACAGCCTCGACAACAAAGTATAAATCTGCTGCCAAACATGATTTGAAAAGCCTCAGCTCTACATTTCAAGTTTTCAAACAAGCTCACAAAAAATATTCCCATTGTTCCTGCTGAATGGTAGAGAAGACTAAAATCTTAGCAGTCCTATGTTAAGAAGACTGCTAAAAGAGCAGTCCTTAGAGGACTATAATCTTAGCAGAATATTGGATCTTGGAGTTAACAACAGCAAGAAAATACATACATAACATTGCATAAATTGCTTTGAGCTTTTCCATATCATCGCCATATGGTAAGTAGGAGTTCTCAGCGCCCACACACAGAGATTTTGGGATTCTCTGAAGAGCACCACAAGAAAAGATAAAAACCAAGGGTGTTTCAACATGAACTCTTGTATAAGATAATTCAGAGTCTTCTTGCTCTTTTCTTTCCTTAGCAACATTTTTTTGCATGTTCACTGAACACTCTTTTGAAAGAGAAATTGAAAGCGTGGAGAGGAGAACTGTATCTGCTAAGTGGTGGAAGATCTGAAGAATATCAGACAGTCTTTGTTATCAGAAATGTGTGCACTGAAGTGCTGAGATGGCACACTGGGACAGTAGTTGACACTTTTGATGGTAGCTGCAGTTAGCATGTAGATTCAAGTATTATAAAATCACTGAATCACTTCAGTTGGAAGAGATCATCTAGTCCAACTGCTCTGCAATGAACAGGGACACTTTCAGCTAGATCTGGTTGCTCAGGGCCCCACCCAGCCTGACTCTGAATGTCTCCAAGAATGGAGCATCCACCACCCCTCTGGGCAATCTGTTCCAAAGCCTCACCACTCTTATTGTGGGCACAGGCACATTGCTGGTTCATGTCCAGCTTCCCATTCACCAGTACCCCCCAGGTCCTTTTTGGCAGGACTGCACTCTATCCTTTTATCTCTCACCTTGTACGGTAGTGGGTGTTGCCACAATCCAGGTGCAAGACCTTGCATTTGGATTTGTTGAATCTCATGAGGCTTACCCGGGCCCACTGCTCAAGCCTGTCTAGATCTCCCTGGATGGCATTCCATCCCTCGGGCATGTTGACCACACCGCACAGCTGGTCCTGGCAGCATCAGCTATTCTTATGCGAGTTCGGGCTCTCTGAGAGGAAGATACACCCTACAGTTCCCAGAAGTCTCCAATACTCTCCATGTGATGTCCAATTCCAGGTAAAAGAGGTAGAATAACACAGCGACGGGGGAGAAGGCTCTCTTCTGTTTCCAGCAGCTCAGTGAGCAACATGGTCAGAACTCCTCTCTCTCTCTCTCTCTCTCTCATTTGTTTGATTTATTACCTGTAATTCTTTTCTTTCTCGTATCATATCATCTTACATATCATTTGTAGTAAATTAATTATCTCTCCTTATCTTTTTCTTATCCTTCGTACTTCTTCCTCCCTGGGAAAGGGAAAGAAAGTGGGAGGAAGCCTTGTCACTTGAGATAGAGTCAACTAAACTGTGACAATGTGGAAAGTAGTACGTATGAGAAATGTAAAGATTTTTTAATTCATATTGCATTTATAAAAAAATCTGTACAATAGAAGACTTGCAAAAACTAATTTGTGTGCTGTTCAAAAGAGAGATTTTCATGCAACATTTCCAAAAAGTAGTTGATTTGTAGAGTGCTATGAACCAAAAGCTTCTTCAGAGATCAATAAAGACTTCTGGTACATTCTATCTCAAGTAATTAAACTTTGAATGACTTCTTTGAGAATATTATGCGATGCTTTATTTTGTTTTCTAGTTGTTTTCTGACTATATCAATTTCCACATAAGTTGTTCTGTGGCATTTGTTTCTTTGCACCAGCCATGTTGCGAAATTAGTTTTCAGCATAAGGTTTATTAATAATTAACATTTCCCTGTAATTATCTATACATCAGAACCTACAAATTCAGAAACTATTCTAACTGTCACTCGACTGGATGAAAGACTTTTGTTCTGGAGAATAATAGTTGTCAAATTTCTAATGGAAAATAGCAAAAAAAAAAAAAAAAGAATTATTTGTTTTCTACATAACGAAACCAATATTTGAACTTATATTTGAAATTATTTCCAAAATAAAAACATTTTAAAAATAGCTGGCAATTACCAATAAGCAGGAATAATAAATGATCTAACAAATAACAGTAAACAAATTCTGCAGATTTTTGTAAACATATTTCAATGTCTACTGCTTTGTTTCCTGTGAAATCAGAAGTTTACATGGTCTCGTTATCTTGCAATACAGAATAAAACTATGTTATATAATAAATTACTGACTAGGTTGCACCTTCTCCAGTGTCTGCTAAGTTGTTGAAGCAGGCCTTCTGAGTCCAGGTGAAAATTTCAGAAAGAAATGTTTGCCCTACCACTGTGGACAGTATCTTACTGTAGTTAACATTAAAATGCTACACTATGTTCTTAACATGCCCAACACATATTAGTTATTCTATACGATCTGTCACATACTTCCATTAAACACAATATGTCTGATGCATACAAGCCAGTTCAATGGCACACACATACTATGTGCAGTACAGAAAACACCAGACCTCCCTTTTTGGTCCTACCAAAGTGGAGAAAGTTGATATAGAACATCTTAGAATTTAAGTAGTCTATCTGCTTGGCATGCTATTCTTGTGGTTTAACCAGGCAGCAGCTCAGCACTACAAGGCCACTTGTTCACTTTACCCAAATAGGATGAAGGAGAGAACCAGAAAAGTTTGAAGTGTGAGAACTCATGGGTTGAGATGAAGACAGTTTACTAGACAAAACAAAAGCTATGCATGCAAGCAAAGCAAAACAAGGAATTCGTTCACTAATTCCATCATCTGGCAGATGTTCAGCCACTCTCAGGGGAGCAAGGCCCAAGTAACCATAAGGGTTACTTGGTAAGACAAATACCATCAACTCCAACTGTTCATCCCTTCCTCTTTCCTTGCCCCAGCTTTTATTGCTGAGCAGAATGTCGTGTGGTACTGGATATCTCTTTGGCCAATTTGGGCCAGATGTCCTGATTACATCCCCTCCTAGCTCCTTGTACACAGTACAGCTGCAAGAATTTCACAAGAGAACACACTCTCAGATTCCACACAGAAAATGGGCAGGTTTCCTACTAGTGCTAAAAGAAGCTACACACTTGGCAACTAATAGATTATAGCATATCAGCATCTAGGCAGATTTTTTCTATTAAATAATACTTCCTAAAAATTGAAATGCTTTTAAATGGTTAATCACAGATTTATTGAAATATGTCTCATATGCGTACAACTGTTACAATATTTCTTCATGTAGAAACACAGATTATGATACATAAGTATAATACAGCACATGAACTATGAAAGGCCAAGTTCAAGGCATTATTTTTATTAGCTAGAATCCATCAATTTCTTTCCGGAAGGAAAAGACACCAAAACAGATCACTTTTATCCAGTCCTCTGGGTTTATTTCCTATCCCCTTCTCATTCTTGGCCTCCAGAAATAATGAACTGGTTATTTCTACTGACATTTTTCTGGAAGATTGATCTTTTCAGTCACAGACATTTTGTAAACATAATACCAGCTTGCATTTATATAGCTCATTTCATCTCAAAGAATCCCAAAATCTTTTACAAATTTAATGTAGTGGAATATATACTCATCTCATGCTGAACGCAGCCATCTCCAGGACTGAGTGCACTATGTGACCAGCCAGTATCACAGTTTAAGGCAGAAGGTAATAAAGAATTCTGTGCCATCTTGAGAATTCAAGACAAATTTTAACATGGCTGCATTGTATCAGTAAAATAATACACTAAATCTCTTTCTTTTCTAATTAATGAAAGCTGAAGATACTTCGCAGCCTCTTGAACTCTATCAAACACCAGCATTAAAACTACAAACATACCCATACAATAGAGATCAAGAGCCCTTTCCATGCAGTAGTTTGTTCCTAATACCAATAGGTGCCTACAGGAGAGTTTAAGAACTGTCCCACTTCCCCAGCTTTCTTTCAGCCTGAGAGATTTTGCAAGTTGGGGAACTTCTGAGCCAAACTAATGTTTTATTATATACATATATATAATATATATTATATGTAAGAATATATATAATATATATTATATATAAATACATATTATATATTATATATTATATATTTGTCTCCACAGAGACTTCCTTCACATATTTGTCCAGTTTCTCTTTTCAGTTCTTGTCTCTGACTCCATCAAGAAAGATATTTCAAGCTTATTTTTAAACAAACATTTTTTACACAGTGAAAACTTAAAGTTCACTTAGTGTGAAGCCCAAACCAAGTGGAAGGTACCATTTGCCATCTTATTTGATCTCTTCCCTTTTTTTGAAATAAATAAATAAAAATAGTGAGTTCAGAGGCTAACTTGTTTCTTGACAGCCCTTAAGATTCTAGACATCTCAGTTATAACTCTCCTCTGTGTGCCTCTTATTTGAGCAGGAAAATCATTTTCTCATTTTTCATTTACCTGTTATCATTCCATAATTTGAGCCATGGCCATGGGTGCTTCCCTTTTCTACTGTCTTCTCCAGTTTTATCCATTGCTTTTAGATGAGAAGAGCTCAAATTACATTCACAACCAGGGTTTATGCAAATAATTTTTTTCATTTTAATCTCTGTCCCTTATTTGGCACATTTTGAAGGAATGTGAGCTGTGAGAAACCTAACCCAAGCTTTGAAAAGCCAGTTTTGTCCACTATGGCACTGCCTATCTCAGGTCAGGCAGCTGTCAAGACATGCAGATGCCCACTCTGCAGAAGAGAAGACGTGCAGAAGGAACAGTGCTGGACAACATGGGATGGTAATTTCTGAAACTGTGAGTCTTGAAGACTGTCAAGAGATCAAGGATTGGAAATCAAACCTAAGAAATGATTACGAGTTTCTAACCATACTACCAATTTTTTGTTAAGTATAAGGCCTTTTATCTGTTTTTTTCATTGTTGTTCATTGGTTGTTTTTTTTAACCATTACCACATTTCTCACAGATATTTAATCATTTTTAGTAATAAAAGTATCTATCATTTGTCATTTGCCAGGATGAAGCAGTGACAGAGTACCTCGGGCATGTTTTCACCAAAGCAGTGAAGACAGGCACCATCATTTGTCTGGTGATATGTTATTTCTCTATATGCTTAAAATTGGTCACACTACCTCACTTCTTATCAGAAACCTGCCTCTACTTTTTTCCCTCATCCTTATTGTGTTTTATACTTAGAAACATTTCTATGTTTTCTTTTGAAACCCAGATATTTAAATCTACATTTGTGAAGTAATATCATAGCAGCGGAATTGCCAGGTCACAGCCTGAACAAATGATTGAGCACCAGGTGAGAAGGCGTAGCTAACACAGGGAGTTCAGGGGGAAGCAATGTTACCCTTTGTTACCTGCTATTGCTCCACGGTGCTTGTATCCTATTAGAAAGTACTGTCATCACCTTCTTTCACCGTACAATCATCCAACCTAATCCCTTTTCTTCATGTTATTTTTTTTCAAAATAGGCTGTCCTGCTTTTTTTCCCATCTAAACTGCATTATCTTTCTGCCTTCCAGTTTACAGTCATACACAACTCCACTCCACTCTCACATTTGTATACTTCTTCCTTCATCATTAATGGAGCAGTCAAAAGAGTATGAGACTATCAACACCAGCTCCAGCCAACTTCTCTCTTGCCTTCCACCTTTGCGTCTTTATGTACTGCTATTTAATTTCATTATCCTTTGTTTACTTTTCTCTAGCAGTTTTCAGTCTATGTTACAGAGTTCAACATATCAGCCAAAATGGATATTTTTTTTTAATAGGATTTATGTGTATTTTGGCAACTCCAAGTGATATTTGCTGCGCTAAGAACAGTTATCTCTAGTATTCCTCATTCTTCAGAAGAGCCTCATGCATAATCTCATGCAGCCCTTCCACAGTAACATAGCACCATAGTCTTAGTTGTAAGGATTGAAGTGGTCCAGCCAGGGGCAAATGCTCAGAGTAGAGCACACAAACAACTCAGAGTTACCTATCTACTGCAACAAATATTTATAGAAGTGCTGGAGGTTTTGCCTCTATATGCTGACCAAATAAAAGACAGCTATAAAGTGTGTTTCTAATGTTGTCTGCTGGTAAAGTATATATGCATATTCACAAAAATGCCAACTATTTGGAAAAATGCAAACAGATGAGATTTTCTTTTTACTTTAATATCAATGTTCACCTGAAAATTGATACCAGAAATCATTATTTTTGTGTAGTATTCTTTGCAGTGTTTCTTAGAGAGACCTCTAACTACAGTACTTGTCCAAGCTTAATACAACTTTGTTCAATTCACCCACAGTAGATGGTAAAACCTGATGAAAATCAAAGAAAATAATAAACAGTTTAACACAGTGTTTTCCCTTTCAGAGCTCAGTCTGGTGGTCTGAACAAAATGAGCAGCGATATTCACCAAGGGTCCCTGCAACTAGGCAGAGCTACAGAAGACAGACCCTAGAACATTGCCAAAAAAAGGCATGTTGTATTCTGCTCTGTAAAACGTTCTCCTCAAACCAACAATGCATATCTATCACTCTTATAAGACAACTGCTGCTGAGGATGCTAAAGGGTCTATGAGGATGCTATAGGACACATTATCATGATAGCACATCCTGGGCACATTCACAGTGGTGCAATTCCTAGCTGACCATACAATAATTGTATTTAATTCCCAGTCTTCTCTTACTCAGGACATTACAACAACAGAAAGAGAAGCATATTCAGATTTATTAGGGCAAAATATATTTTCATTCAGAAGTGTGAATATTAAAGCAAAACAATTATAAGAAAAGTTGTAGACATTATTTAACTATTTCTATATATATTGCAAACAAAGAAAAAGAAATATGAGTATTCCAATATTTTGCATGTGTTTTATGAGGGCAAAGAGAATAACTACATTAGTTTGTATATCTATTTTTGGGAACTAAAATATTGATTGCATTAGAAACTATAGCTACCAACGGAAAATAGCAGATTTAGAGAGTCTGAATCTTTCAGTTTGTTAAGGGTGTCTGATGGAATTTCTCATATCCTGTTAAACAGCAGATCTGTGGAAGAAAATGAACAAGAAACTGAATCATTCTTATCTTCCTGTCATAGGGAGGTGCTGGGGAAGGGAGAGAGACTGTTGTTTCTGTTTTAGTATGTAGGGTGCTTGTATTTCTTGTGTCTTAAAATGGAGGACACGGAAATGATGATAAGAATAGAAGAAAGAGAAACAGCTGCACCTGATAGAAATTTCACATTCTGGTAATTGAATCCAGAAATGTCTGCCAGAAATTTCTTCATTCCATAAAATCTCTGTCTTTGACAGGTGCTCAAATACAGCTACACATATACAGCTTCTGTGGTACCATCTGCACAAGCAAGTGACTTTGAAATGTAATTTTTCAGGAACACCATAGCTAAACTAAAATAGGATAATTCTTATCAGGAAAATATTAAGAACACAACATACAGCCTCGTTGTACATCTTTCAGATAGGGCCACCACGCAGAGCACCTGCTGCTTATCACAGCAAATGAATTCATCCCAACATCTGAAGTTGGCTGCATACAAATTAGAGCAGCAAACTGAGAGACTGAAATACTTTACAAACTGTTTGTAATGGAAACTAGAATTAAAACTAATCACAACAACCAAATAAAGAAGAAGATAAACAAAAACAATAGGGTTTGTGGATTCTGTTTGCCTAGACTGCTTTTAAAGAGTATTATTCATTACATTATCTCCTAACTACCATATAGAAAAAGATTGACACTTCTACATAAACTATTTTGGACTAAAAAAGTAACTATTAAATTTGCTTACCTGACCTGCTATGTCATGGACAAAGCTTGAAGAAAGCTCTCCTTTCCACAATTTCAGCTAGTACGTAGTTTGAAGGAGAAAATAATTTATCCAAATCTTAAAAAACTTATGAGATCTGTAACAAGATTGTACTGAAGTTTTAAAAGGTCCTTTAGTTTGTTCCACAAAATATTAGCAGTGTACAGAACTGGAGAAAAACCTCAGATTAATATTAATGCAGGAATTGTCCACCTTATTAAGGGAAGGAATCTTTTACTTTGATGGTTTTCTGTAATTTTCACAAGGGTAGACTTTCTATTCTTGTTTGACTGATGCTGACTAAAGTGCTAAATCTCAATATATGTTTCTCAAGCACCAGCAGAGTGAATTCCAACAACTCACAAAAACAACCTAATTCTCAATCATTAGAAGCAGTATGGAAATTCTCTTTCTAAGGGAAAAGAGAAAAATAGAATACTGAAAAAAAAACGATTAGTTTTACTTTGAATTAATTCAGATCCTCCTGTGAAGTGTTCTTCTCCATTTAAGGCATCACACCCGATTCACAGGATATCTCCTTAACACCAGATGTGATTTTTCCTTGTTAAAGAAAATAGACAGCTATAGGAAAACATGTATAATAAACATTCAGAACTCCTTCTCAGTTCCAGGAATTTTTTAATGTATTATGTACTGTAACATATTTAAAATTAGATACTCCCTTTTGTGAATAAATCAATTTATTTACTAAAATTCTAACCCATTCAGGCTCCTTTTTGAGTTTCAGAATGCTATAACAAACTAGTCAAATCATAAAAAAAATGAAAATTATTTTCATGTCATGATGTATAAAAGGTTATACCCTATTGTACAGTAAAATTGCACAAATTCAGCTTGGTTTCTGTCTCTTCTTTAAAAATCATCCCCCAAATACTCATTACCAGTCATAAGGACACTGGTATAGCTAGTACTGCTTTTATAGGCATTTTGGGACTAAAATCACAACATAAAAAACTAGCATATATTATCCTTATTAAATTACTCAAGTATATGCTATGAAACAATAATTGAAACATTTTTCTTTACTTGAGTAGACACTGTCTTTGATATAAAATCAGTATACAAAGGCACTTTTACTATATTTCTAATGCTTCACTCAAAGCTTAACTATCTGTGAATTTTATTTACCTATTACCAGCTTGTGTTAATATGCTCGCCATGTTTAAATATAGCCTTAGTTGATTCTAGAAACCTATTCATTTAAAATCATATCATTTGGAATTTCCTGCATTTATTCGTTCTCTTTCTCAGAGAATATTAATTAGCGCTATTCAATTTCTCAGTCACCAGGTGACCATTTGATATTTTATTTGTAACCATCTGTGCCTTTGACGTTCTTCATAGGCAAGTGGAAAGAAGCTTTCAGGTAATTTATCTCAATGTTGAGAAGTGAAGATGGATTTCTTTTTTAAAATTCATTTATCAGCTGAATTAAAATACGCTTGCAAGATCTAACTGCTCTTGAATTAGTTTAAAAAGTAAACGTATTTTTGAAACATCAGAATCACGTAGATTTTTCAAGAACTGTTGACTAGCAGATAGCAGCACTTTAGATACTAGAATTCATGAATTCTATGAAATATCTGTGATGTATAAATTACTTAAGATAGGATTGTTTCTAATAATTTGTTAGATAGAAAATGTTTACAGTATACACAAGTAGCCGAAGACCAGAGTAATATATAACATTTCCTTTAAAGAGGATTCTCAGAAAAGAAAATTTTAAGTAGATGGTTCTCTTCCAATGAACTCAAACGGCTACTGGCTCCTTGATTTTGTCTATGCTAGGCAGTTTTTCCCAACAGACGGCACTGCAGATCATATGTATTTTTTAAAGTGATATTGTGTGTAACTTAGGAAGTCAAATTGAGATTGCCTACCACTCCCATCCCTTCACTTCCTATCGTGTTCTGGGGATGGACACCAGAGGAGCTATTTATTATTCTGACTGTTAAATCGGAACACAAATCAATCTCCTTCTAAGTCAGGATATTATACATCATTTAATAAAGTTTCTCCATGTTAAGTTCAAATTCCTTTGTGAGAAATATGTCAGCTTGCAATGTAGAGAAGTAGTTATTTAGACAAATGAAGAGCTTACACCGAGTTATATAAATAAACAAAGCTTCCTAATTTTAAACATTTTATTCATCTACTATCAAAGAATTTCTGAACTTGATATTAGTCAGGTAAAGTGAGAGGTTTTTTTGTTTTTGTTTTTGTTTTTTAACTAATTACTGAAAGGTAACTTTGGCTTATAAAACATTTTCACTCAGGATATCAGGTTCCATCAAAATGTCATAAATAGTTGCAGGACGAACAGTTCTTTGTTACATCTACTTAAGAAACCTGTAGTCTCCTCCATCCGTGAGATACTATTATTTCATTTTTATTATTATTTGAAAGGCAAGAACTGACAGCAGCCTTATTAGAATATTCTTAGACTAGGAAGTCAGCTTACTCATATTTTCCTTAGAACGTATTTGCTTAACTTGAAGTCATGAGCCAGTATAGACTCACAGCATACAAGAGAGAAGAGCTTGATATCTAATTAGAAGAACATGAAATGTAAAACTTCCTCAGGGCAATCAGGAATCCAAAAGGGCCTAATAAGGATGCTGTATGGGTCAGAAGGAAAACAATGGTCAATTGGAATTTTACAGGAAAGAATAACAAGGTTGTGCAGAAGTATAACACCACGACTCTTGAGCCCTTGTTAAGACTAGGAAATAAATCTAAGAAGACAACAAAGCCTACTCAATAAATTAATAAATCTTAAATACCCCCCCCCCGCACACACACACACACACACAGAGACCCGCCTGACTTAAATGTAATTAATGAATATTTGACAGTATGAAAAAAAGTAGAACTTGTTTGCAGTAGAAAAGGTCAATTTTGTTTTATGGGTTTGTTTTGTTTTTCCAGAAGGAAAAAAATCTACCACACATATCCCAGGCTCTACTCCAAATCTTTCCTGACACTGTTTTCTCTGTATAGTACCCCTAATGAATGTTGTCTTCTGATGATAATCTTGGTAGTTGTCAAAACGTAGTTTGGTCCTTTCTATAGTTACAAAAGTGTGTATTAATGCAAAATCAAAAACATTCAAAAGACCTCTGAAGCTGAACAACATTAACCCTATCTTATATCATCTCTAACTAGAGCTGCTTCAAGAAGCTACTTGAATCACAAAACAGAACTGCACAAAAGTCATGATGTCAACAACAGAAAAGATATTCACAAAAGCTTTTGTCACATTGATATTTCACAAGTCAAACAGTCAGACCTATACTAATTTTTAAGCAGTCTGTGTTTGCCTTTCCACAGCATTTAGAGTTACGAATGTAAGTAGCAAATCAAGAGGTAACTTATAATAGCTTTTGGCAACGCTAATTTTCAAACACCTAATTCTGTCATATATGATAAGTACTGTGAATAGAGCTGCAAGGTTGCAGTGCCCAGATGCTGCCAGCATGACAATTTCATTGTCCTTCCTTGTGTCATCATGTTTTTTGTTTCTTTTTGGTTAGATTGTGCTATTTGTTTTTTATGTTTTTGTTTGATTGATTTTTTAATTGATAATTCATAGATAAAGCAGTGAAAAATACCAGAATTATGAAAGGCAATTATTCTATATATAATATACTATATATATATACATTTTACATATATGTTATATAAGAGTGATATATAATCATTTTTACATAAATATTTTAATTTATAGATAGAAATTCCTACAGTTACTTTAAGCAGTCTTCTGAACATAGTGGAAAATAAAAATTTGTCGTCTAGTGTGAATCTCTGAATAAGCAGTGCATAAATTTTAGACAGCTGTATACTTCTAAACCACATAACCATATGAGTACCACATAATTTCCTGAACATTTTAAAACTGAATTTGCCTGGAGTACCTAACTACTTCTATTTCTACTACCCAAATGTTCACGAATTAGTTTGGAACATCACCTTCTTAAATTTCTGCTATGCTCAGTTTTTGTGGTCTGACTATATACATATTATTTTTTTCCATGCTTTATATTTGTATTAGAGTGAGTGGGGCAGTGTGACAAAATATATTGAAGCTTGAAGAGCATAAATATGAAGGGGTATTGAACACCTGTGGAGTACGCTTATAAGCAATGTTGAAACCTGAACAACCTGTAATTTTTCTCTACTAGGAAACTAGTCTTTTAAACTGTGAAAACTATACAATGACTGGAATTAAAAGCTGACATCTCATCATCGGGCAGTCTGGTGAGGAGCACTGTGGTAGCATATTTATGCACCCAAAAGCAAGAATGCTTTAGATTTCAAACCTTTGGTGTATTGGAGCAATGACAGGAAAAACAGAAGGAGGAAAAGTGTTTTCCGCGGGGCCTTTAAATTTATTTCATTACATACATTGAAAAATTAGTGTTCTAGTAATTCTTACTTAAACAATCAAAACGCTATGTTGACAAGGCAGGACCACAGACCCTCTGTGACTCATCATGGCTAGCAGAGCATATGAGGGATTCTTTATGTGAGCACCTGCCACAAATTTGTCAATCAGTGATATAGATTAGGACAATTTATTTTCAAGGTGGGTAAAGGCTGTATCAGGTGCAAAATGGAGCATTTTAGGCTACCATCAGACTAGCAGCAGAGATCAGATGAGGTAAATATTACTCTCTCATGTATCTGAGAGGACAGCTTGATGGAGAAAGCATGCCTGCTTTAAGTTCGATGCATGAAGAAAGTCACACGATAAAATTAAAAGTGTATTTATAAGATGAATATCTATCTTCCTTCTATTTTTTAAAAAAAGAAAAAAAATGTTAAAGCTGTGTACTTCCTCTGACAACATTAACATAAATACTAGATTTTATGCAAAAAAATTATACAAGATCAAGCATTGGTAGTGATGAGACCAAGTAACAGATATTTTGGGGTCATAGGACTGCTAAAAACACCAACATTTCAGCATATGTCAGCTGCTAAAGAGACACTAGATTTTCAAGAGAAACTGTGCACTGCATAGTATTGCATAGCTGGAAGAGACCTACAAAGATCAAGTCCAATTGCCTAACCACTTCAGGGCTAAACAAAAGATAAAGCACATTCTTGGGGGCATTGTTCTAATGCCTCCTTTACACTGACAGGCATGAGGCATCAAGAACCTCTCTAGGAAGCCTGTTTCACAACCCTTAGCTATGCTAAGGCACATGGAAAACAGGGAAGTGAAACAAGATAAGTATGGCTTCACCAATGGCAGGTCCTGCCTGACCACAGTTGCCTTCTCTGATGGCGTAACTCCATCAGATGACAAACGGACAGCCACTGATGTCATCTGTCTGGACTTCAAGAAGTCCTTTGACACAGTCCTCTACAAGGTCCTCTCTCTGAATTGGAAAGATACAGATTTGATGGACTGTTCAATGATGAGGAATTTGTTGAATGATGGTATCCAGAGAGTAGTGGTCAATGGTTCAGTGACCAGATAGAGATCAGTGACAAATGGTGTCCCTCAGGGGTCAGTACTGTGACTGACATTCTTTTATGCCTTCATCAATTACTTCAACAGTAGGATCAAGCGCACCCTCAGCAAGTTTGTGGATGACATCAAGCTGTGTGGTGCAGCTGACACAATGGAGGAATGGAATGCCACCCAGAAAGATCTACACAGGCTCAAGCAGTGGGCCCAAGTGAACCTCGTGAAGTTCAACAAACCCAAGCACAGGGTCCTGCACCTTGGTTGTGGCGACCCCCGCTACCAGTACAAGATGGGGGATGTAAGGAGAGAGCACAGTCCTTCTGAAAAGGAGCTGGGGGTACTAGTGGATGGCAAGCTGGACATGAGCCAGCAGTGTTCCCTCTCAGCCCAGAAAGCCAAACATATCCTAAAGTACTTCATATGCAAAATCATTGTTCAATTCAGTAAAAGCAAACCTGGTGAACTACTAATCCTGTTGATATCACTGCACCAAATAATCAGTTTTCAGTGCAAGCAATTTAACGTAGATATATTTGTAAACAGAATGAGTCTGCTCCAGCAGAGAGGACGTATGTCCCACCTGCAAGGAAGCATTTACTACAATCAAGACAATCTTTAGTTTCATTCCTAGGTTCGACAATTTTCAATCCTGGGCACAAAAAAAATAATAATCTTTTGGTATGAAAATAAAATCTTCCTATGAAAGCTTTTCATTTTGCTTACTACCTAGAAATACTTGTTTAAAATTAAATAATAGTCACTCTAAAAGCAACCAAAGCTTACCTGTTATTTCTTAGGGAAAATAATCTGGAATGCATTAATTTGTTCATTATGTCCTTTTTCAGCTTTCGTATATTGATGCTTAAAAATTAAGAGGGTATGCAGAGACTGAGAAAGTAGCATAACCACAAGAAGTGTTTCAATTTTTTTTTTTTTTTTTTAAGAACGAAACTTTTTTTTTTTTTTTTTTGACAAAAATTAAGTTAAATAAAATTCAACCATTCCTGCAAATAAATCTTCTACCATAAGGAAACTGATGTGCGCTGGCTTAATGATCTAAATACGTATATACTTTAGCCATATGTGTACATATGTTTATTTATACAAACACTAAAAATTTTATTGCTCTCCATATTGAATGGATTGTAAGATCCATATGGGTGTTACTCAGTTTGTCGTCTTCTAGCTGATGACAACACATCCGAATATCTAATAAAGTATCATAGTGGTGCGAGATCAACTCACCAGACCACGTCATTAATTTGAGTTGAAACTTTTTGAAGGGAGTGGTGTACAATATGAGAAGTAAAGATTCCTTAGTTCTACCCTCACTGTTATTGTATGAAGTCTTCATAAACAACAGGGCCACATTCATTTTGGCAACAGCAAGCCAGATGATAGTTTCAGCAATAGCATGCAACATCTTTTAAATAAAGAAATAGATAAATCTGCATGCATAAAATAAGACAGACAAGTGCAGGTGGCAGATGAAATTATATTCATTATGTAGAAACTACTTGCTGACAAAAGGCTAGCATTACATTGTAAGGGGATCCCTTACTCTAGTAGTCAGACAAGTAACAAAATTATTACATCTCTCACAAGTTCTCTTTTGAAGGTTACTTTCAATGGAAAAAAATGCTTTAAAATAGAGTAAATTCTTTAGACAGCCCTATAAAAGATGCCCACCTCACTTCTCTCTATGCTATATAAAAAATAAGTCCAAAGCTATTATAATCAAACAAAAGTTTCCAGCAACATCTAGCTTCAAGTATTTTTCCTTTCCCTTTAGATTAAACTTGAAAAAAAAAAAAATAGAGAAAATAATTGTGCTTGTTTGCTCAAAAGGAATAAGGAACAGCTTTTTCTGTCTCAAACTAGCAGATAACAGGGAATTTTGGTATAAGTACTATGATCATGCCACCAGCATTTCCAATAATGGGCACATACAGGTTCTCTTTCAGCTGACAGCACCTTCCTTTGTCCAGTAGGAAGAGAAACTCAAATTGCTATTTCTATCCTAGAGTCAGAAGCCAAGAGTAAAACAGCTTCCATAAATGTGGAAGGAATAAGAACATCACAGATGGTAAAATTCTTATCAAGTAGCTCATTTAGAAAACAATATGTAGAGGCACAAAGGAGTATTCTTAGCCATTTACAAGTTTGAGTTTTGATACATCTTATCATTTCTGTAGTATCTTGACCTCCTCCTAGTACCACTTTTTCCTAGCTTTTTCATCTCAAGTATCTCCTAAAGGAAATGCTATTTCACTCTGCAGGTTTTTAGACATTTATTTAAGTCTTTATTTATTTAGAAATATGTTGACTAGAGTACAATTAAAATACACTGAACCTTCAAGAATGCAAGTGTAATAGCAAGCACTGCTGTCCCATCCCAGAAAGGTCAGTCATGATAAAGGGGCCCCTAAATTCCTTAGAGAAATATTATCTTTTCAGTTCTATTCTTTATATTCTTTACATCAGAGACGCTTCATAGAAGAGAGGTCTGGATAAAGTACATCCAGGCAGTATAAAAATATCATTACTTTGCAGTAGTGGCTTATTCCAATGCAGTCTGAGAGATCTCCGCAAAAATGATGTATGGATAAGCTTTTTTTTCTCCAGGTATTTAGAGCAATTGTTCTTCCTATGACTGTCTCATGTGAAAAAGTAAGTGAATGCATACCTGTTTCCAGGAGGAGATAAAGACTTGTTGAGGTCGGAAGGGACCTCTGGATCCATCTGTTCCAACCCCCTGCTCAAGCAGGGATAGCTAGAGCAGGGTGCACAGGCCCATGTCTGGATTCCATGTCTGTCTTTTGAAGATCTCCAAAGAAGGAGACCCATGTTCTCTCTGGCTAACCTGTGCCAGTGCTCTGTCCCCCACACAGCAAAAGAGTGCTTCCTGAGATGAAAAGGGAATTAGATGACAGCACTGACGTGTTCTCAAAAATATGAAAATTATGAGGAAGAAACATACTGTATCTAAAAGAGACTTTTGAAAGTTGTAGTAATTTAGAATTTTACAGTTTTATCAAACAATATTTTTATCCCCTATATCCAGTTACATGGTAGATCTCTTTGTGGAGCAGAATAAGGGCCAAGGGAGATACCATAGTGATCAAGTGCATGGCAGGTATCCTGCCAAGAAAACAGAGCACATCATGTGGCTTATGAGCAACATACTTACTCCCAAATATATTCTTCAGCTGCTGAAAGGAGAGAGGAGGTAAAAAAGCAAAGTGCCTGAGCAGATCAAGTAGTAAACACATTCTCTGCAAGCAAGTGTGCTGCTTGAGAACAGGTGCTGCTTAGGCCATGCCGAAGAACTGGCTTACAATATTCCAAGCAAGACGGAGATAGAACTTTAATATTTTGTAAGTTATAAAGTCATGAAGAATAAGTAAGGCCACAATGAGTTTTCCATTTTTTCCTTGATATCATGAAATCAAAGGTTCTGAATGCATTTCTCTCTTCACTTGAAGATTTGGAAATGGAAACGTGACAAACTAATGTCTTTCTTCAGGCACTGCCATCAGTGAAAGCAGAAAAGCCTCCTGTTGATAATCTTTGCTATAGCGTTAACATCATTCATGGAATAGTAACTGTTTTACAGAAAAGCCAAATGCAGTCAAAAGAAAAGGTTTACTGATTTGGTTTAAAACACGTATTTTCTTAAGAAAAAAAAACATACAGAAGCCTCAACTTCTACAAATTTTTGCACAATCCTCTATGTAACAAAACAAAGCTCATAACTCATTACCTAAAAGATTTCTTCCCTTCTCGTACAGGCATTTCAGTCAAGACAACAACTTAATTTTAAAGGATGTCAAAGACTATTACAGAATGTTTTCCCATAGGTGACAGGAAAAAAAAGACAAGAGCTTCTTTCTGTGCATAAAATGCATTTTCAGATGTGCTTTGTCTTGTTGACAAATATAGCTTGTCAAAGAAGCTGTATTTGTCTAATTGCAAAACTGATTATCTGTAAATTATTCCATATTTTCTTTTGGCTTCACTTCTTAATTGTTAGAAGGCACAGCTCAGAAAACTGATTCTTCAGAAAAAAAAAAAAAAAAGGATCTTTCACACAAACTTGTAATGAATTATAAAAAATCCTGTTGAGAATAGCTATCATTTCCAGATCAGTCAGGGTCATGAGCTTTGCCAATGTACAAAACAAGTAACATTCACAGGAGAATACAGAAGTGTTCTCATTATCAAATCAATACAGCAAACGGATGAAGTTTTCTGACATTAAAATTAATGATGGAAAGCCACATCATTAACTTGGAATGGGATTTTCTGTGGTATATAGTCTTAAGCTAGTTTTCAAGGGTGAATCAATTGTTGTGAAGAAAAGCTGAAGGCCAGTATACAAATTTCACCCGACTATAGGTACATTCAGCAGTATCACCAATACCAAATACTCTATTCTTCACTTTGAAGTAGAGAATGTGATGTTAATTCAGGTTTAAGGTTGAGCATTCTCCAGCTTTGTCAGCCAGTTCTCCTAAATCCTGGAGTTAAAAACAAGGTCAACACTTGAGATACAGACATTACCTACAGGAAACGGATGTTGCAAACTTGCAAATCATCTCACTTAACCTATAAAATATTCTTGCTCTTGACATCATTTAAAACATAAAATGCATCTCTCATCATCAATTCCCAGAGCTATACAATGCCCTAGTTAAAATAATAATTATTGTAATGCTATACAATGCAAGAGTGAGTGCTAAAAAATTACTTCAGCATGAATTGACAGGGCAGCGATGTTGCAGCTTAGTGAAAAAAATCATGGTCAACAGAAATCTTTTTATTTGCATTACATAATGCTTTTGCTGGTTCTGCTTAGCCTAAAAATAGTCTTTTGATCTTATAGTTTAAATACTGAATAGATAGACAAATTCCTTTATAAAAAAAAAACTGAGATAAAGAAATACATCTAGCTATAGGAATGGAAAGAGCTTGTTATTGAAGAAATAAGTAATCAAACAGTTTTGCCAAATATTATACCTTTACTTACATCCAGTGCTTGTAGTGAAGCATTAATAATAATAATTAAAAATGCTGGATTTAAACAAATTGTTAGCACTCTCACAGGAACAGAGGAACTTCCTGAAGTATTACCTGAAAGGTGCAGGAGTTTGATTTAAAAGTATTAAGAATTCTCCTAGGCTGGTTTAGGAAGCCTACACAGATCCTGGGGACAATCATTTACTTCTCTCTTCTAGAGCTGAGATTTCACATACCTGCCATGGATCCTATGCTCTCTGGTGCCCACACATGATCTCTTAGCCTTGCAGTAGCACTGAGCATCTCCCTGGGATCTTAATCCAGTTGCTGCTGCATCACTCACTAAAGCAATTGGTACTCTAAGCAAAGACAACACATGGTGCACGCTACAGCAGCAATCAAACCTAATAAATCAGGCTGTAACTGCAAAGTTGAACAGAACTAGTAAGGGGCATGGTGAATAAAAGCCCCTCCTATTTCAGGTAAGAGGAATACCCTAATAAGACCTGCTCATAAAAACATTAGCCCCTTTCTTCATGAGATGAGTTTAACACTATTTTTAATTAAAACTGATATCACTTGGAACAGAATTTGTATTTATCCTTTATCCTGTATGCTACTTTGAGAAACAAAAATATTTTGATCAAATGTTGTAAAGAGTTTTATTTTCATACATCACCACCCATAAAAATCAGTCCATGCAATCTGTTCAACTATAAAGCTTTTTAAAAAAAAAAAAAAGCAAAGGGGCAGGAGGGGATTAAAAAAAAAAAAAAAAGAGACAGAACTGTCCTTGCATGTATAAGTAATTATCAAAGTCAGAAGCAATCGTTATTGTTGAAATCACACTCAAACTCCATTCCTGTATCCTGAAGAAACTGCTTTGAAGTTAAGATGTATTAGACCATGAGGACTCAAAGTAGGCACTGGGAAATGAAATTGCTAGCTCCAAGTTATTAATATGTCACTTTAATGCAATTCATTTAATGTGTGAGGGTTTTTTAATACAAAAGTTGAAATAATCCCATCCTTCTGTTGAAAGAATAAAAACTACAGCACTTACTGTAACTGTTTCTTTTTTTTTTTTTTTTTTTTTTACCCAGCTACAAAGGAAAGGAATTAAAGACATAGCAGAATTTTAAAAGTTCAGCAGCTTCATTACATTTTTGAAGCTGTACAAAGTATATTTTTACGCAACCTACAATAATTACTTTGGTAGTCATTTCAGGTCTTTGAACAGTTCCCACTACTATCCCAATTTTACACAATACCTCTCAGTGCTTATATGAGCAGATGACAAAGGAAAGGCCTCTTCACTTCCAATTTTATATCAGAAAGAGAGCCAATATGTCAAACAGCTTTTATGTCTAGTAAAGACGAGATTAGGATCTGGATATGCTTCTTAGCTACTTCTCGCCTTATAGCCGTTAGAAAAATTCTGCAGGGTATATAATAAACTGTTATGAAATTACACTGTACACTTATGTAATTCATCAATGGTGCATAGAGATATGCATGAACGCTTGTGATTAATGCAGATATCTGCAGCAGTGGGAATTGCACTCTCTCTGTGCTGCCTGACAGGGAAAAGAAACAGTAAATTTCCTGCAGCAATCAAGAAAGAAGGAAAGGAACTGAAGTACCCATTTCTTGTCAGATATCAGTGCTATAAATTTTAAACAAAAGCAACTTCATCTGAGCTAGCTATCTGTGAAATATCAAGGGATAAAATACTGTAAATATCTAACACAGTAAATAGCAGTGGAAGCTAGCAGAGCCCCTAGTTCCTGTTCCCACTGTATGGGGGAAACCCTGAGTCTTCTCAGTCAGTGACTTCCATGAGAGCAATGATTTTGCAGCATGAGCATACTGTGAAACTGGAATAGGAGCAAGCACATATTTATCATCTCCACGTTAAACCCATCCCTTCCCTTAAAGGGAACTACCGTGCTACAGCCTCCCCAGGGGCAGTGCAGAAGATCCAGACAAGATTTCACGGAGGCAACCAGCTCCACGCAGAAAGGACCTGGCTGCAAACAATCCTGTGGTGACAAAATTGAAGCTATATATGTGTGGACTCTCCTCAAAATTGCATAACCTTCACTGTTACTTCTTTACACTATGCAGTCACCTTACAGTACTAAGAGATTATCTATTAGTATTTTAACAATGCAGACTTAATACTACACTATGTAACAATACTAACTTTAAAAACTACATTAACTTAGCTCAGAAAAATTATAGGTTAAATCCAACTAGACTCTGAGATCAGATTGGACATGCTATATATTTAACATTTGCACTTACAAGAATTCCACGTCGTCTCATGAAACACGTGTTCTATTTATTTCAACAACAAGAACACTAATGTTATTGTTGACTCATTTCCCAAAGGTGCCAGAAAATTGCACTAACATTAGAGAGGTACCTTGAAATAATAAAAAATTGATGAATTATTCTCAGTTAACATGATTAGTTCTCACTCTGATCTATGCATCTTATTTTATACAAATAAACTCACACAAATATATAAACTCAAGTCTCTTTTTTGATTTATACCTCAAATTGTATACTGCTAAAATATATATAGTCTGTAGCCTGCAAACCAAATAAACACTTCTTAATAGCATTAATTATCATCATGACATTTGATTGATGTGAAAAGATGAAGTGTATTATTTATCTAAAAAAGAATCACAAATTTGTTCTTATCAGCTAAATGAGTTCAGCTCAAAAAGTTTTAGGTCAAGTCAAATGGTTCAGGCTAGTATTTGTGTATTCACAGTTCAGATAGAGAGATATAGCTGCAAAAAATACACAACAAAACTACAACAAAGAAAAAAACAACTTACCATGCAGTACTAATCTAATGAACTTCTTATTAAAGTTAAAATATTTCAGAACACAATGCACCAGGTAGCTTCAGGAAGTTCTGGAATGTTTGTTGTGGTTTCTTTTTTTCTTTTTTTTTTTTTTTTTTGCAGCGTCTCCTATGCCACACATAAGAAGAGAACGCAAACAGAGATTACTGAGATGAAACGTGGCATGTCAATATTTGCTATATCTTGTTTGTTTTCACTGAAGCCTGAGACTTACAGAATAGGCCAACTTTTCTGAAGTTGTCAGCAAGATAAGAGTCTACATGGAAAGTTACTCTAAATTTCTTTCAAACACAGCTGAAAAAGCAGTCTCACCTGTGCAAGCTTGCTAATCACAACTGAAAAACAGAACAAACCCAAACCATTCTCATAAACTCAATTATTGATCACACATCATAAAAAAGGACTTGAAATTGGTCAAAGAATTCTGAGCAAATTGGTAAGGAGAAAAAATATGAAAGTGAAAGTACTCTGTGCGCAAAGAGTAGAAAACAGCTATTGCCTCTTGCTCTCTGAAGACCTCAAATGCAACTTATTCTGTAATATAACCAGAAACATATATAGATTCTTGAATGACTAGAAATGAACAAGATGTGACTTCTTCCCCTCTCTCTGCACATCAGCTATTCTGCTCATGAAGAAGCAAAACTCCTGACAGGTTCTTGGCAATACCAGGCAAAATATTCACAGGCAGGTCAATAATCATATACAGAAAGAACAGTTGAACTCAGTGGGCCAGTGAGGCTGCTCTCTGGCTATGCAGCACTCCCTCTCAGGAAGCAGTCTAAATCAAAGAGATACTTTCCCTTCAGTGGCTGACCTTTATTTGAGCCCAGTGTAGCTTCAACCTGGGTCTACCCCTTCTGGTCATGCGGGGACCACAGATGCAAACAATTTGCCTGTGCTCCCTGGGCCAATCACAGCCCTTCACCAGATGCTCAGTCACCAGTTCAAGCCGTGACCTAACAGTTCCCCTACATTAGCATATTAACTTTTCATCTCAGGCAGAGTAGACTCTGCAAACAGAGGCCATAAGGGTAGGGATTGCATCTGCTCTGGAACTTTCTTCTCCAAGGAGTAACAGTGAGGCAAGGCTCTAGTTTAGAACTGCTAGAAGCACAACAGCATCAGTAGCTAAGCTAACAAAGACAGAGAAAGGAAATACTTGGATGGTGTCTGTTAACCAAGGAGACCAGAAAGTACCAGTGTCTTTATTACCGCTCTGTTACTTCGACAACTATGATCAAAAGTAAAGAGCCAAACAGATTCTGGACATTGATTGGTAAAACTATTCTAGAACATATGGATATCTAGATTATTATTTTTTGATTTTTATTTCTTGGTCTGAATTCACACGTATGCTGTTTCATACTTTCCATCAGGACAAACCTTTAGTAGTAGAGAGACAAAGACAGTCGCTGCACAGAACAATCAGTTGTTCAGTTTCTGGGACACCTCAGAATACCAACTACATTTGCCTTGTGTTTACAAACCACTTATACAACAGGAGTTATGCTAGCTGTAGAGACTTATTTCATAAATGCCCACAGATTAGTGATAAGCACATTAATTTGACATTTATGGAAGAGAATAAGTCCTGCATGCTAGACAAATTCTGTAAGCATTAATTTAAAGAAAACAAATAAAATAAAATATAGAGTTATCAACCCTGAAGTGTCTTCCAGGACTGAGCAGTATCCACTTGCTGATGAAGACCAAACCATGGTAGCTAGTTCAATAACCAGTCTCCCTTGACTAGATGGGGACCACTGAGACCTGTACTATTTCATATTCCACATAAAGGGCAAAGTTTCATTTCAAATTTGAGGTTTCTTCCAATGTAAAGTAGTGAAAATGCATTACAGCATAGATCTGATCAGAGCAAAGTGATTCATGCAGACCAGAAAATTTCACTATCATGTATTGCTCTATGTGTTGCATCGTTTCTTATTCGCTCTCACACGCACTCTAATAAAATCACTTCTGCTTCAGTTTCTTGAATAAGAGTTCCCTGAGGACTGGACTTCATTATCAAGTTTGATGGCAGAATGCTTTCAACCTTCACCTTATATCTGGACAGAGCACACAATGAAGAATAACATAATAACTGTCCTGTCATCACTTATTGGAGAAGCACAATGATATATTCATTGTATGCTTTCCATTTTTACAGTATACTTGGTTATGTTATGCATCACAGTCTTAATTTTTCATATTCCTTATCTCAGCCATTGAAAAAAAAAACAAAACACATTAGCCAAATCCTCAAACTCCTGAAGCCACTTTAAAACAATTATTCTGAAAATAAATTAGCTCTGTATTTCTTCTATGTGCTTGTGATCTATCATGCCTTTCAAGTTCAAAAGTCTTAGGTTTTACATACGTACACAAGGTACTCTTTTAAAAAAAAAACAACTTAAGAAATCCTGGGAATTGGACTTTAATAATAACCTCAAATATCATAACTATCCTCTTCAAGATGTGGTGACAATTACCTCTTGTTTCTTTGCACAAAGAATTCCAGTCTTGTGTTAATTAAGCACCAAAATTCAAAACTGGAGTTCTACCAAGTTTTAGAGCATAAATGCATATCAGGAAACACAATCCATCAAAATACATATCCAAAGTAAAACTGAGCCAATCTGAGTTGAAGCTATAGCTATTCATCCGAAGAACAAATGTGTCTAAAGTTTTAAGTGCAAATTTTTATCTTTTCACAGTAAGAGAAACATTCAAAGATAAGATAAGTGAAGAGACAGGAATTTTTTTTTCCTCTAAACTTCTGCATGTATTTGAAAATGAAAACACTAAAACATCTCCCTTGAACAAGTATTTGGAGGATATTACATATAAGCTAACCCAAAATACTTTTGCCCCTAACATTTTGAAAATCAGAGACTCATCAGATTCCAAATTACCATTTAGAAATAGAGGCCTGTGCTCCAGTTTCTCCTCCCACTTTGGCCATTCTAGGATGTGAAATGTCTCTCCCTGACTCTCCTTCCCATCACATTAAAAAAAAAAAAAAATGTTTGAAAATTTTTTTTTTTTTCCCAATGCAGTATTAAAACAAAGAAAACATGAATCCCCAATAAGTTGAACACAGTACTTGTCTTTGAGTATCAGACATTCAAAAAGTGTTTATCTACATTTTTTTCCCCAGGAAGTAATCTGTCAAGTGGTTTTTCACCACAAAACTCTCTGATAAGAAACTAGAAAACTTTAATGGAAACAGAATATGTGTTGTTACTCCTAAGAGCACTTCTTCAATGGCAGTCATAACATTCATACTTGCAAATTAAGTGATCCTGGAAACATTCCCGAACACTTCAACAAAATGGTCTGGAGCATCTTGTGTCTATGCTTATGAGCTTCCTTAGCATCCAAAAGTGAGTGGCTCCATTCCATTCCCACAGGAATTGTTCCTGGACCATTTTGACTGCTGAAACATACACTAAAGAATTATTCGTGAGAAGACTATTTTAAAGAGTACTATCAGGAAAGATCTTAGTTACCGTTCTCCTATGGCAAAACATCACACTGAAAAAAGGCCTTCTATGGATTGTTCCTAGGTTAAACCCCCCTGGAGTACAACTTTGTGTTAGGGCATAGCTCTTAATAAGTTGTTAAGTAGTACAGCAAGATCTCAAAGAGGCAAGAAGAAGAGTCAGATTTCAAGAACAGAGTCCATAAGCAGACATTTCAAGTGTTTAGGCTGAAGGGAGACACTATGCTAACTTTCAGAAACAGGACTGAAACAAGAAAATAAAGTTGCACTTCTGCTACGGGTACATCAATAAGTAACAGGTATAAATTCTGACAGAAACATTTTTAGCTAGATTTTAATCAACAACAAAATGTAAAAAAAACAGACTGAAAGTTAATTAATAGATGAAAATTCATCACTGGAGGTTTTTAAATAAAGACATTTGGCATACATTTGTTTGGAATGGTTTAGTTAGGGTCAGTATTACCTGCAGACATTAAGAGAAATATACTATTTCAGTTTTTATTTGATCCCTCTTTCTTATGATCTACTTTAAGTTTTCTTTCACTAGGTTCTTATAGATAACAGTACGTAAAAAATACGGTTTAAGTCACTGCAAAGCAAAGCAAAGCAAACAAATCTATACCTGTATATAATTTTTTTTTTTCAGTCTGGAGGTATAACTCCAAAGCATGCGGCAAGAAAAGAAAAATGCAAGGTTTTGTTTTGTTTTGTTTTAAGAAAGTTAACTTCATTTAAGTTTACAGATTCTCCTGTATGGCTTAGGGACACAGACCTCCCAGGAGACAGACCATCTGTCCAACATTGGCAGCGCAGATCACCTTTACAGCATTGTCCTATTTCAACAAACTTGAATAAACAGAATAAGTTACTGCTTTAATTTTACTCCCAACTCTGAAGAGGGAGCAAGTTTGTGTTTAAACAAGGGTTAAGCTAACAAAAAAGTACACTTGGGAAACTTCTCTCAAGTACTCTTGAAGTTTAACCGAGGATATAAGAGAGAAAAATATGCCAAAGGATACATTTTATTATTTGTATTTCCATGTAAGTCACTATGGACATTCTCTGCCCATAATAAACACTCTCACAGAACTGGGCCAATCTTGCCTTTTCTACTTGCTTCTTTAGTTTTTTCAAGGCTTCAGAGTCATGGGAAGTTTGACCTTGTCCACTTTGCAGACTTACTTCTATTATTTCTAACGGCAGAGATGGTCTGCAAAGTGACTTTCTTAAGATTTGCAACTTTTATTAGAGTAGCTCTAGGGTAATTTCTTACAACTGAGGAATTCCACTGTTGCATAACAATCTCAACAAATAAGCTTCTATAACTCTCTCAGAAGGCATCATGCATCATCTTAATCAAATTCCCATACAATTTTACTCTCTTTCATACTTGAAAATTAGTTGAATTCCCTGATAAACATGATTTTTCAACATTTCCCAGCCCTACCCTTGTTACACTGATGGCAAAGAAAAGAGATTAATGAAGAACACCTGGCTGAAGGTAGACATTTCTCAACTCCTCCTGACCAGCTGTTTCATAGCATGGGAGATGGGGTATACCATCCATACTAAGGAGTTGGAGGGCCAGTGAGGACGATTAAGAAAAACCAGTGACCCACAGGTATGGAAGCCTGGGGGATTGCTGTTATCCTAGATACTCTTCATTTATCTGAGGACAGCAGTCTGATTGTAGAGGCTTTATAAACCAACTTCCAAAGGATTGGGGCAGTTGGACATACACAAAATCAGCCTCCTCACATCTCCTTACCCCAGAGACAAACAGCAGCAAACACAAAAGCAAACTTGTATACAGTATTATTCTTTGCAAGTCTTTGGGTCTTTTGACCACAGCTTTGAAAATTCTCATTAACTATGCCACTTCCCCAAGACAAGATACAGAGTATAAATTCTCATCATGTAGAAAAGTCAACATAAATCAGGTGGTGTAAGGTCTTCACCACGTTTTCTGTATACATTCCAGACACGAAAAGTCACTTAAAAAAATATTCTTTGTCATTTCCCTTTTTGAAAATGAACATACTGGCATTGGTAGAATTAGAATCAAGCATCAACTAAATGTCTGACCTTGAAAACATTACAGAAGTAGCACCATGAATATATTAAACGTTTTTCACTCATCTCAGCAGGCATGATACTATGAATTATGTAAAAACAAGCATCAATTTTTCAAAGCGATAGATATGACACCACTATATGCTGAAAACAAAGTACTTACATCAAATGAGACATGCAGTTGGTCTGCTCTAATGTGATGTAAACAGTCTGTCTTTAAAATATTTAACAGATAGAAAAGATTTGATAGCTATACTTTGCAGTTTATATTTTATAAGAAATCTTTTTAATGGCATATAGTGTGACTCTTCATGCTGATATTTTAGAATCTTGACAGCCCCATTACTGGAGGCAGGCCACTAAAGGACCTGTGGATTGTGTGCACTTCCCAATTTTATTCCGTTTTGAGGAGATCAGAAGGATAACAAGAAAATAACAGAACTTATCTTTTCATCTCCTTAAGAAAAGTTACATAACAAATTTAATTTTGAAAGGCTTCTTTGACACTAAAAATTTACTAGAATAACAGTAGTAATTTTATATCAGCATTTTAGGCAGTAAACCTTACATAATCACTATGTTTTCTCCTTTATTTTTCAGAAGCACCACCACATTGCATCACAGCAAGTACAGTCATAACTGCCCAGTGAAAACAACAAATTGAAAAGTAAGTCCTTCAGAAAATATTCTGTTTCCTTCACAGATTAGTTTTTGTTTGAAAATGAAAGAGTGTGGTAATACTGGTATCATATTCAAAATGGCCATCACCAGTATTTAATTTCTCAGTAATCACTTGTAGTTTAACATATTTTTATTACAGTTCAGTATGTTCCCCAGAACATATGAGAGCAAGTAACTTTCTAGTGTCGTTTAGAATAGCAATTCCAGTTTTGAATGTACCTTGGGTATTTAGAAACATGTATCTACATATCTTAAATGTAGGCTACTTAGTGACCAGAGTCATCACAAATATTTTACCTCAGAATAATTTATAATTTTTCAAAAGTGATTCCTGTACTCAGAATCCCACAGCAGTGAAATTTAATGCAATCAAAAATAAGTTACATCTGTGTTATTGAATGATAGGTAGGTATATATGAAACAGATTGTTAAAAATACATAAATATTAAAAAATTATATATGTCAATTTTAGGATGAATTTGGAATAATTATAGAATAATATCACAAATATTCTTTGAGAAATCACGAAGTCATTAATCTCTAATTCAAAAGCAGAATCATATGGAACACCTCTGAATCAAATATTAGTATTTCAAGAATAGTGGAAACTAGGTGATACCTAAGACCACTTCCTGCCATAAACTACCATTTCATGCAAGGAAGATGGTTGTTTCTTCAGTGTTGCTACGTGAGACAACTGCATGTATATAGTTACTACAAGGACATTTATACATATATAAAATTATATACCTACATATAAAAGTAGATATGTGCATGTGCATTATAAATACATATATATGGTATATATAACATATGCATAAATGCAGATATGTATAATTTTACACTTACATATAAGTAAGGTACAGAGATACACTACACAGTTATGTACAGTGCCTAAGAAACAGATAGCCACTTGTAGTTCAAGTACATTTAAACAGCTGTGATTTACTGAAACTGGAGAAGAGGAAGCTCTAGGAGATCTCATCAATGTCTATAGACACCTGAGGGGAGGGAGCAATAAAGCCAGCCTCCTTTCAATGGTGTCCAGCACCAGGACAAGAGCCAATGGGCACAAACTGGAACACTGGAGGCTCCCTCTGAACACCAAGAGCACTTCTGTACTGTGTGGGTGGCACAGGTTGCCAAGAGGATGTGGAGTCTCCTCCTTGGAGATCTTCATAAGCCTACTGGATGTGGGTCTGGACCCCCTGCTCTGGGTGTCCCTGCTGGAACAGGGAGTTGGGCCTAATGACCTCCAACATCAGCCATTCTGTGATTCATATTTACTTTTATATATTTTTCAAAGACATGGGACTGTCTTTCCACTACAATTCCTAGCAGAAGGAATAGATTCATCAGGAATATATTATGGAGGACAGCATTCAATGTGAGATCAATATTTAAAATATTAATTTAGATTTTCAAATTTGGAGAAACCTCTATTCTGTAATGCTTAATTGCCATTTTCATATAGTTCTATAATAAAATATGTTTTTTCAGAAAAGTGATCATGTCTAGTGTTGTTAGAACATTAAGGCTATACACCTAATTAAGAATGCACAGAAAAGAGTGGTAATAAAGATATTTAATGGCACATATTTGTGTAATTAAAGAAAGCATTGATTTTTCCGTTCAGCTTTTGAGCATTAGGATGCTGAGTTACTGCTATGCACAGTTTTAGAATAAGGCTAGAAGTATTTATCACGAACAACAAGCAAAATAATTAGTTTTGAGGCAGAGGAACTGGGGTTGTAAATATCAAAGTAACAACAACAAGGATTTAAGAAAATGCCTGAGGGATATGTAACACAAATCAACTTTGTGGAAATATTCATCCTTAAATGTGTTCTGTTTCTTGTAGCTTAGCAAGCGCTCTCACAGTGACTCAGATGAGGAGAAAACCTTCCAGCACGCATCAGGACAACTTCTCACTCAGCTTCTAGACAGAAGCACACTTCTACGCATTTAAGAATATTTTTCATCACTCTGTTCCCTAAGTCCGTTGTCTCAGGCAGCAGGATCACTGCCATGCTACTGAGCACTGCCTTATTATTCAGCAGTACTGATCTGAATGGGACATAGCAGGACAGGAGGGCACAATCTAATTTCTGACACGCTAGTTGTAGCACATAACATGTTTAGGAAGATTTTTTTCTTGCTTGTCACATTTTATATTACTACAGGAAGGTGGACAACACAAGGCTTCAAAGCTGGGGAACTGACCTGAGTCATAGCACAAGGTACAAGGGTCAGAATCACCACCCAGTGTGATTCTGGGTAATGGATACTTGTGCTCATATCCTTCAGGAGATGTCATGAAAATAGGAATTGCTTGCCATCAAAAGACAGCTCATGTAATTTTTGGCCCAAATTTGGTATCTTTGGAACTCACCTGATCTAATTAAAAAGGAGGTGGAAGGAAACATAATGCTTATATTAATTTATAGTTGCAACAAAACCTTCTCTAACCTCAACATCAGAGAGGCAAGCTATTAGCTCTCCAAGGAGAGGCAGATACAATACATAACCTCATTAATGCTCTCTACCAACCTACATGAATTCTCAAAGTTATTGGAAGACAAGAAAAATGTTTAAAAGAGATTTGTATTTTCTGTGCATTGCATTGTTTTTGGCAGTAGAAAGGTTCTTCCCATCAAGTCAGCACTATCAGAGTGTGAGAGAAATAGCCCTGATTCATATCCTGCTGGCATCAAGCCCATACATAACACTGTATTTTGCTTTTCATGCCTTATGATATTTGTTGATAGATTCTTAGAAGTGTTGAAGGAAGACTGAAGAAATGCAGTGAAGTAGTGGCCTGGTTAAAATCAAAGGTAAGATTCCTACAGGCTTTGACAGAGGCAGGATTTCAGTACCAGCCCTCTGCTCTGCCTTTGGTGCACTTCTTTTCCTGTATTTTTTTAATGAATTACATGCACAAAGATACACTTCAATTATATTATATTTGAAGGTATGGTTGGAAATCAACTAATTTAATTTATGTTGTATTCTGCTTGCTAGTTGTAAACTGCAATGGAGATGTCATTTGTGCTTGTACCAGATATTTTTTCCAATTGTTAGTTTAGTTTATTCTAAGCACCTACACTGAACCATCTGTGGCCTTCCACAGTTTTGGAAAGTATCATTTACTTTTCATGCTTGTATTCTTGAACTGAAAGCACACACAAAGTTAAATAGAAGCTACAGCTAAATTCTAGATGGGTTTATAGCATGGAAGAATAATGAGCCTTTGGAGTCCAGACTGACATGTTTAGGACCTCAGGAGCAGCAATAAGGTTAGAGAAGGTAAAGTACAATGAAGGCAGGGATCAATAAAACATAAAATAGGATAGAGAAATTACTCATATGTCGGAATAAATCATTCCCATACAGAAAAAGAAGTACACACTTTACTGTCTGTAGCTAATAAGCATGCGAAAAGGAAATATGGTGACAGCAAAAAAATAAAGTGTGTGCAATTATTTAGTGAAAAATTAAAATACTTTTAATGCTTTTATCACAAAGCTGGATTTTTTTCCCCAATGGAAAAATAAAATTGTTGTTTAGTTTGTTTTCTGTTGTTGTTGTTCCAATGGTTTTTGTTGTTGTTTCATTTCGTTTTTTTGCTATCCTTACAAAGAGTTTACTTTCACTATAAATGTTTACAATTTCACTAGGAAGTTGAAAAGCAAGAGTATTTGAGTGAATTTCTAAGTATTATTTTGACATCTTGTGTTTCTAATTGTTTTTTATTTTATTTTTCAGGTAAAAAGATTAACAATCTACAGCAGGCTGTTCTCACAAGAACAACTCGTAGGATTGTCCTTTCCCGGTGCAGGCAAGAACCTGGACACTCAGGTACTAAACACTGCCTGGGAACATTCTGAGAGGTTCCTAGCAGTACTGCACTCTAATATTGCCCTTCTTCTGTCCTAAAGCTTGTTATATACATCCACTGAAAATATGATCTTTCTCACATAGCCTGCATGTGATTTGCAAGCCTAACCATTTTGAGTGCAATACTGAGCATCCTAGTCACTCCCATCACAGATCAGACCAAAGTCACAATGCAGACCTGCATCCTCCTAATACAGTTTGGAGGTCAGGTGAGGCTTCACAACCCAGCATTCCCCCAGTATCTCAATAACTTATGAGGAAAGGTTGAGGGAACTGGGATTGTTCAGCTTGGAGAAGAGAAGGCTCTAGGCAGACCTCATTGCGGCCTTCCAGTACTTGAAGGGAGCATATAAACAGGAAGGGGAGCAGCTGGTTACGAGGGTGGATAGAGATAGGACAAGGGGGAATGGTTTTAAACTGAGACAGGACAGGTTTAGGTTAGATATTAGGAGGAAGTTTTTCACACAGAGGGTGGTGACATACTGGAACAGGTTGCTCAAGGAGGTTGTGGATGCCCCATCCCTGGAGGCATTCAAGGCCAGGCTGGATGTGGCTCTGGGCAGCCTGGTCTAGTGGTTGGCAACCCTGCACATATCAGGGGGGTTGAAACTAGATGATCATTGTGGTCCTTTTCAACCCAGGCCATTCTATGATTCTATGAACTTCCCTCGTTGCAACTTCCAAATGCATTACATTTATAATTACTGAAAAAATGCTACACATTGTGAAAGGTCTTAAGCAATGAACTGTGAAGGGCAGCTCTTGGCTGCTCTGGTTATGCACCGTAAGCAAAGCAATACACAATACTCCGTAAGTAGAAATAATTAATGAAGACCATTGTGATAAATAATAAATTTCAACAAGTTTTTATGACAATTACAAGTGTCTAATCCAATTAGTACTTTGTAACAGATAGCTGAAGCAACCTCATTCACTTTTCTAGCCAGAAAACTCAATGGCTTTATTTTTTTTTAAAACAGCTTCTCTATAAATAAGTAAATACAAATTTAATACTAATTAACCACTTTGCAATAGGTCTAATTTATACTAAAAACTAGTTGATAATCTTCATAGAGACTTACATCCCTAGAGAGTTACAAAATTATTTGAATGGATTTTGATAGATTGGATGCTATTCTGAACACGTTAAAATAACCTATTAATTTTAGGCATATTGCCCTCTCTCCATTTTTACATTTTTCTTAAGCTTTGGTTGTCCTGCTGTGCTTTGGCTGTGTGTTTCTTCTCTAAAGTATTTTCTTAAAACCCCAAATTCATTGTTGTAATAGGATTTTGGTATTAGGTGAGTCACGGTTTACAGCATACAAGGAAGCTATATAACACACTTATAAAATTACACTATACTATATTGCACCAACACTGCCTTAGCCTTAGTTAACAAAAGTCAACAAGTCATTCAGCTTAAAAGACAGTGCTTATGATAAGCAGTATCTGCTTTTGACTACTGGTATGAAATATGCATTTGATTTTAAGATTACTTCAGAAGAGATGAAGCAGGAAAATTAGGTGTTAAAATGTTAACAATATAACAAAATATAAATATTTGCTCTATTTTTTTATTTTAAAGATAGAAGTAAATTTTATTTCCTCTGAGATAACAGTTAGCTGCACTGATTTCTATATACTCAACATGTGACTTTTTTTTTTGTTAAAACTTACACAATCTATGAGTAAAATCTTAATTGAAAGTTGTTTTTTCTTAAGATTCAAAGCACATCAGAGGAATTCTTGTATGTCTCATTACAGAAGTGATTCATCTCTATTTATGGAAGATCTATGCAGCACAAATTAGCTAGCTCACTACACAGCATGCCATCATTCTGAGTTTATGAGTGGCAGGTATTAGATTGCATGGACCCATTTTGCCAGAGCACGTTTCCACCATATTTCATCCCAACCTTGGGAAAGGATTCAACAAAAGATGTGCCTGACAGACTGATAGCAAAGACTAGACCTTCACCAGCACCACTTCCAAGAAACGATAAGTCTCTTTCCTGTACAGCTGCAGTAACACCAATATCTTCACAACTAGCCAATTCCTCAGTTTAGTGATAATTAGAAATTTGTTTTTTCAGATTCTGAAAATACCTGCTTGCTGAAAATACATACTTGTGCATTATTTAATTACTTAAAAAATCTCCAACAAAGTAAGAACAGAAAAGGAATTTCATGCAAGATGTAGTTAACAAAGTAATATAAAGAAAGCAAGACTGAGTTAAAACACACTGCTGAGTACTGTGAAGTAACTATTTTCTTATGGCAAGTGATTTAGAGTGACTCCACCAAGAATTAACATGTGTTGTAAAACTTTATTCACACCATCTTGATTTTTATCCTCAGAGATAATTTACTCTTAAAATATCTCAATAAGCAATAAACACATGGCAAACAAAAAGTTACCCTACCTGAAACTGTAAAAAAGTTGGTACTGTGGAAAGCTGCCAACCCTGATGAATCAGTTCAGACAAGTTGCTTTGATTAATGTTTCTGCTGGAACAGACTATACAAGGGTTTACTTTGTGATCCAGCAGAGATCAAAAAGCACTATATGGTCTTTTAAAATACATCACAATCAACTGAAACATGGGTAATGTTTCAAAGAAAAGTAAAGGAGCCACTAGAGATTAAAGCATCTACTCTGAATGCCATATTGTCCTTAGCATAAACAAAATTATGCTCATGGTCTGGAGAAAACATAGTACATTATTAACATAGTTTTCAAACTGACCAAAGCAAAATATTAAATTCACTTATTAAGTGTTAATGGTGTTAAACTAAAATGGCATTAACACTAGAAGTGGTAGCTTTTAGTTCCATTAAGTTCACTGAGGCATGACTTCCTCTGAAATACGATAATCACACAATGATTCAAACTCTAGAGAATGGAGCAATAGATGTACTAAACTAGAATAATGACCATTGTAAATGTACCCTGCATTCCTCACATCTTCATTAACTGACACACATTTTCGGGAAAAAAAAAATAAAAAAAATTAAGGAATTGGAAATATTTCTCAGTGCAATTTATTTTATTTTACAGCTAGCTGCTTTGTTAATACATTTTAACTGGTATTTTAATGGTTTAGAGCTTATTTTTTTGTTTAAGGTCTAAATTGCTTACATGGGATAGAAAGCTGCACAGATGACCTTCACTAGCCACCTCTTCCACAAAATTGTGATAACGTTTCTATTTATACCCACATCATCTACCTGGCCCAGATGCTTGTTTCTTTCTTCACAGATACTCATATGGTGCTGCACTTTGGATTTGTGATCAAAATAGTGTTGATAATACACCAATATTTCTGTTGTTTCAGAGAAGCGGTTGCACAGAACCAAGGGCTTTTCAGCTTCTCACACTGCTCTGACAGCGAGGAGCTGGGGGTACACAAGGAGCTGGGACAGGACACAGCCAGGACAGCTGACCCAGACTGCCCAGAGGGATCTTCCGTACCATCTGGTGTCATGCTCAGTAGTAAAAGCTGGGGAAAAGAGAAAGGATGGCAGCATGTTTACAGTAATGCCTTTTTTCTTCCCAAGTAACCATTATGCATGATTGTCCCTGCTTTCTTGGAAATGGCTGTGAGTAATGAAGAAATTTGAGCTCTGTAGAGAAGGACCCGAGTGTCCTGGTGGATAACAGGTTGGCCATGAGCCAGTAGTGTGCTCCTGTGGACAAGAAGGCCAATGGCATCCTGGGGTGCATTAAAAAGAATGTGGCCAGCAGGTCTGGTGAGGCCACATCTGGAGTACTTTGTCCAGTTCTGGGCTCCCCAGTTCAAAAAAGACAAGGATCTCCTTGAAGGAGTCCAGCAGAGGGCCTCAAAGATGGTGAAGAGCCTGGAACATCTCCTGCATGAGGAAAGACTGAGAAACCTGGGGTTGTTCAGCCTGGGGAAGACTGAGAGGAGATCCTATAAATATTTTAAAATATCTAAAGGAGGTGGGAGACAAATGGATGAGGCCAGCTTCTTCTCAGTGGTGTGTAGCAATAGGACAAAGAGCAATGGCCTAAAACTTGAACACAGGAAGTTCCATAAAAAACATGCGGAAGAACTTCTTTACAGTAAGGGTGACAGAGCACTGGAACGGGTTGCCCAGAGAGGTTGTGGAGTCTCCTTCTGTGGAGATATTCAAGACCTGTCTGGATACCTAACTGTGCAACCTATTGTAGGGTACCTACTTTAGCAGGGAGATTGGACTTGATGATCTCTTGAGGTCCTTTCCAACCCCTGCAATTCTATGACTGTGTAATTCCTTGTTTTACTTCTCATGTGCAAGCAGCTTTTGCTTTACCTCACAAACTATCTTTCTATCTACGTGTTTTCTCATTTTGATTCTCTCCAATCCTGCTGTGCAGGAGTGAGTGAGTGGCTCTGTAGTGCTGAGCTGCCTGTTAGAGCTAAATCATAGCACCTTAGTAGAGTCAGATATACTTCACAACAGATGAAAGGAAATGAAAGAAGAAAAAAAGTGAAAAAATTTGTCTTCCTGTTTTTACATCACTAAAATAAACAAAAAAAAAAAGTCACAATATCTAAACTGAAATGTTTTATGTAAGATAGAGTTAATACCAACTAACTGTTTAACTAATAAAACTAAACTTGTGGTCCAACAGAAAGTAAAGAGGAAAAAAAACACCACAAAAATGATCAGAAAGTTACGTAGCTTGTGATCTAGAAAATATGACTTAAAATACTGGGAAAAATAAGAAAGTTTGAATAGAAGTCTCGGGAAAATGGTGATAGACATAGAAATATTTAAAATAACTGCCAAAAAGTAGAAAGAAATTCCATCTCAAAAAGAGAGATAACATGAAGAAAGTGATCTCCAAATGCAGCAGGAAAATGGGAGTAAGAAAATACCACCTAATCTTATTTATTTTTTTTCCTGGAACAGATTGCCTGAAGAGCTTGCAGAATATGCAGAACTTGCAGAACTACTAAAAGTTAAAACACCCGCATGTACCAGTACATGCTTGGCACCAAGAAGCTGGAAAGGAACTCTGCAGAAAAGGACCTAGGAATCCTGATGGATTTCAGAGCCAGCAATGTGACCTATGTGTTAAAAAGGCTAATGGTATCTTGGGATGCACTGTGCAAACTACTGCCAGCAAGTCAAGGTGACTCTTTCCCTCTGTTCAGAACTGGCACGGCTACACCTGAAGTTCTGGGTTCAATTCTGGGTTTCTCAGTACAAGAGACATACTGCAGACATACTGCAGGACATACTGCAGATAGCCCAACAAAGGGTGACCATGATAATTAAGGGATTGAAGTATCTCTACTATGAGGAGAGACTGTAAGATCTGGATCTGTTCATCCTGGAGGAAGCTCAAAGGGTTCTCATTAATGTCTATAGATACCTGAAGGGATAGCTCACTGAAGATGGAGGCAGGTGCTCTCCTGGCATCTGGCACAACCAAACGTGAGGCAGTTTCACAAACTGGAGCACAAGAGGTTTCCTCTGAGGAGCACTTCTGTGCTATGCAGGTGATGGAGCACTGGCACAGGCTGCCCAGAGGCTGTGGGTGGGGTCTGCTCCTCAGAGACCTTCAGCAGCTGTCTGGACATGGGCCTGGGCCCCTGCTCTGGTGTTCCTGCTGCAGCAGTTGGGCCTGATGGACCCAGAGGGCACTGCCAGCCTCAGCCATTCTGCAACAATAATTCTAAGGAAATAAAAGTTTAGGTGAGCATCTAGTAGACATGGTCAAGACCAAAGAAAGTAGTTTTCAAAAACGCTGAAGTTAAACTTCAGAGACTCGGACCGGTTTCTAGGAAAAGAGGTACAACAAATAAATAAGTATAGAGATATTAGATACCCAAAATATTTGCTATTATTTACCCTATTGTTTATCTTTTTAAGTTCCTTTAAAAAAATAATAATAGGATTGTTCTTTATTATACAGGACTAGTTTACATAAACACTATACAGATTAAGTATATTGCTTTTGTATTTGAATTAATAATTCATTTAGTGATCTGGGTATATGGCCTAGGTTCAACACTTGTGATTAGTTCAAAGTTGGTATTTCATTGAGAAATACAGTGTTTATGATCATTTTTTCTGATTTAACCTTTGCTTGAGATAAATGAAAATTTTCTTTTTTATCCCCACTTATTTTTCTTTTGTTTTGAGTACATCTAATAACTTTTTAAAGGCAAGAAAACCTATCTTTTCCTCCTTTTAACTGCCATCCCAGCTGAAGTGATCTTTACAGCACACCTGACTTCCAGCTATATTCATTTTACTTTTCTTAACCTTGTAGCTCTAAAACGAATACATAAAAATAAACCTGTGGCTTTCTGCTATAAGCTATGTATTTTTCTCAAATACTGCATATTTATCTGCCTCCTATCATACACTGCAGGTTTTTTTTACCATACTTTATGCATGAGAAGGAAACCATCTGTACTTATCAAAATCTGTCTAAATTCACTTCTCTGCTGGCACTTTGTAGTTTCATAAAGAGGCTCACTACAGGGACAACCTTTTACTCTTCTTTATGCAGTGAACGTACAGAGCCAAGTCCTGCCCATCATGAGATGAGCCTAAAGCTTTCAAAAATATTAATATGACTGAGGTAAAAAGGATTCATGGTTGTATGCACGTAGGTACAAATTGTCATGAAATAGCCATATTACTACAATAAATTGATTTTATGGAAGAATACTTCTGCTGCGCTGCTTTTATAACCAGAAAGTTGTTTACTGTTCCTTTAACTCCAGGTCCAAGAATATTATGCAGCCATTAAAAAGCTATGCCTCAGACACGTTGCTAATGGGCTGATATTTATGGACAATAAGTAGAGCCAGTGTTCTGTCACAGTAAATTATATATGAAACAGTCCGGCCCTGGAAGAGGTAAAGGCAAGTGTCACAAATTGCTAGTAAAACTGCCAGATCTCACAGCCTGCAGTTTAACCAAAATGTTCTTCCTCTCATACTAAAAATTGATTAAAAACATTTAACTAAACGTTTAACAAAATTTTAAAGTGCTTTAAATGACTTTTGGCATGCAGAGGCAGGTAGGAAACAAAAACAGCTTTCCTGCTTCACTTCCGCCAGAGACCATGCTTTAAATTTACAGCGCTCAGCAACCTTTTATCTAACTTTAGGGAAATGGCAGCTGAGAGTCACAAAATTGATATTGTATTTTAGATGAGGCTCCTCAACAAAGCAAATGAAACACTGAATTATTGATGTTCGTCTTCTGTGCAAGATATCTTTGCTGTACATGAGGGTCAGTTTTCAAATGCGCACAAATGCACTGATTACATTTTAATTACATGATTTCTGAAGAGAGTGAGCATCTGAAATTCACAGTCCCAGGTTAAAAGCTTCTGGATTGTTGAGGTTTTCCATTCCTGTTTAGAAACTATCCTTTTACTGCTGAGCCCACACACTAAGCTTTGTTAGAAAATGTGAGGGAATGCATAGTCGTGCATAGGAATCCACTGAAATCCACACACTTTCACTAACACTTGGATTTTTTTTGTTGTTAAATGTTGGATTTAACCCCTTTGGCCTCAGTCTTGCAGTCAGGCTTCCACTGGTGCATTTCCAGCAACATCCCATCCTTCAGTATACAGAATAATAAATAATACTAGTGAAGAAACCAAAATAATGAACCTTATTGATGCACCACAACACACCGTTATTCAAAAGTAAAAGCATCACGGTTTGTTAAATAAAGTTTGAAGGGAAAATAAAAACAGAAAGAGAAGGAATTAGATTCCATTTAGCATGTGCTCAGATTAGAACTGCAAAGCAAGATTTCTAGTAGGTTCTTCAAGGAAGACAGTGATGTCATTCAATTCCATTTTTCATAAATTGGCTTCATTTCTCATCATAGTGAGAGAGAAGAAGATTTATCCTACTTTTTCCTATGCAGCCAATTGAAAAGCTCCAGAAAAAGAGCAGAAATGAGCACATAAAGTCCTCTGCTGTTGAATGACACCACTGCTCAATCATGCAATAAAAGAGCAAGAAGGATTTTGGCACAGCCTCCTCCTCCACTTCTTTTATGAAGGCCAAGAAAGGACCTTAAAAATGTCAACGTGCTGCTGCAGTTAATTAGGTACAGTATATTTCCCAAAATAAAGTTGACAATTGTGTCATATCTATGTTTACTGTGAAAAAAAGTTTGCCTCCTGCTACCAGTGGTGACTCAGACACCTCAAGGTGAAGTCTTGCTATACGCATTTTCCTGTTGGAATCAACAAGAATGTAGTTTACTGAGAATTCAGCAAAGAGAGCGTCTTGTCAGGAAAATGATTATTACTATCTTTAGAGGGAATTATTTTAACACACTTGATTGCTTTCTTTTTAATAATTTCCACTATGATTTACCAGTGAGGGTATGTCTGCACAAATGTACATTCACATGTTTGTACACACACATCTCTCACAGATTTTCCTATGCAACCTTTTAATCAAATGGTGTGAAAGGGAAAAAAAGAAAGAAGTCTTAAGTTAGCATTCAGGTTTTTAAATCACATTTACTGCCTCAATATTGGTAATTTAACATCTTGCATTCAAATTCTGATACTACGTAAAGTCACCATTACAATATTTCACAGATGAACAATTCACATGATCCAGAGACATTTTGTTATATTTTGCTTATAAAGATTGGGGACAACAGAAAATAGAAAGAAACATTTCAGTGGGATTTGGAATTTGTACCAAGGGGATTGCCATATATTGATATCAATAGACAACATGCAGGATTTAGAATGAATCACATTTACAGCTGCTTCTGCAGGTGACAATGCAGATATTTAACTGAGTTATTATTGCCACTCTCCTGGTTAAACTGACAATTAGTTTCCTAACAAATCATTAAACATTTATCAGCCAACAAAAATACAACAATTATGAACAGCAGTTTATCTTACACTGAATGGGTTTGAACAATATTTTTGAATTATAATTAGTTTTTTAGTACTTGAAATAGTAAAATAAATTTAAAAACATGTAGCAAAACTTTAAGAGGGGTATAATAACAGATTCTACTATAGGAAAATTAGCATCAAACTATTACGGAAAACTTTCAATCTCATTTATGTAGTCAGACAACCTGATCTTTTGTATTTCAACTATTCTTACATTGAATGTTGAAACCGTGCCCTGTAATGGCACTCAGTTGAAATAAACAGCATAAAAGTCCCAACTGTATGAGCAGATAATTGTTCATCAGTGTCATGAACAAAATACTTCATACAGGATGACTGACTTCAAAATATTGAATCCCCATCTGGTGAGACCTAATGAGCAATGGAGAGGTTTGAAGGTAATGAAGCAAGTCCATTTCTGGCAGATGTTACTTGACAGCTGCATCTTGGGATCCTAGCAGCACTACTGCTGCCTCATATTAACATTCTTGAAGATATCATGATGAAGCTTGTGGTAAACAAGGAATCATTTTCTCTTTGTTGAGCTGCATTTTATATAGCTATTCTTACACCTAATCTGTTTAGTAAGTTTTGATTTCAAAAGACTGTTCAAAGTTTATTGGGCTTTTTCAAGTGCTTTAATTTCTTCTTTAGTCCACATGCCGCAGACAGGTAGCTGAATCCCAGCAGCAAATAAAACTGAACTAACAAGGATGTCAAGGTATTTGATTTTGTTGGTATTCATCTCCCCTCCCCCCCACCCCAAAAGGCAAAAGGGGAAGAAAGAGAGATTTAGTTCACTGCACAACACAAGCATCTTGTGGCATACGTATGCTGCACATGGTCTCAAGCGAGTTCCACAAGGCTCTCTTCTTGCTACATTCTGTTCAGCAGCTCTTCAGTCTCTCTGGGGAAAAAACTTCCTGATACTGCTACCTGAACTGCTGCCCCCTAGGTAGGCTGCTTTTAAATATCAAGTGCATTACTGCACATTCCTGCTCTCAGAAGGGCAGAGGAAGAGAAGCTGCTGGACTGAAGAGGCATCTGAATCACAGAATCGCAGGGGTTGGAAGGGACCTCCAGAAATCATCAAGTCCAACCCCCCTGCCTAAGCAGGTTCCCTACACCAGGTCGCGCAGGTAAGTGTCCAGGCGGGTCTTGAATATCTCCAGAGAAGGAGACTCCACAACCTCCCTGGGCAGCCTGTTCCAGTGTTCCGTCACCCTCACCGTGAAGAAGTTCTTGCGCAAATTTGTGTGGAACTTCCTATGCTCCAGTTTCTGGCCGTTTCCCCTTGTCCTGTCTCCACACACCGCTGAAAAGTGTCTGGCCCCGCCACTTTGCCCCCCACACCTTAGATATTTATAGACCTGGATCAGGTCCCCTCTCAGTCTTCTTTTCTCAAGGCTAAACAGACCCAGTTCGTTTAGCCTTTCTTCATAGAGGAGATGCTCCAGGCCCTTCACCATCTTTGTGGCCCTCTGCTGGACTCTTTCCAAAAGATCCCTGCCTTTTTTGTACTGGGGAGCCCAGAACTGGACACAGTCCTCCAGATGAGGCCTTACCGGGGCAGAGTAGAGGGGGAGGATCACCTCCCTCGACCTGCTGGCCACGCTCTTTTTAATGCACCCCAGAATGCCATTGGCCTTTTTGGCCACAAGGGCACACTGCTGGCTCATGCCCAACCTGTCATCCACCAGGACACCCATGTCCCTCTCTGCAGAGCTCCTCTCCAGCAGGTCATCCCCCAACCTGTACCAGTGCATGCAATTATTCCTCCCTAGGTGCAAGACTCTACAATTGATTTTGTTAAACCTCATCTGGTTTCTTACCGCCCAGCTCTCCAGCCTGTCCAGGTCTCGCTGAATGGCAGCACAGCCTTCAGGCATGTCAGCCAATCCTCCCAACTTCATATCATCAGCAAACTTGCTGAGGGTGTCCACTATCCCCTCATCAAGGTCATTGATGAAGATGTTGAACAAGACCGGACCCAGCACCAACCCCTGAGAAACACCGTTAGTTACAGATCTCCAACCAGACTCTGCACTGCCAGTGAAGACCCTCTGTGCTCTGCCAGTCAGCCAGTTCTCAACCCACCTCACTGTCCACTCACCTATCCCACACTTCCTCAGCTTTGTTATAAGGGTGTCGTGGGAGACAGTATCAAACGCCTTGCTGAAATCAAGGTAGACTACATCCGCTGCTCTCCCCTCATCCACCCAGCCAGTGACAAAATTATAGAAGGCTACCAGGTTGGTCGAGCATGACCTCCCCCTGGTGAACCCATGCTGACTACTCCTGATAACCTCCTTTTCTTCCAATTGTCTGGAGATGGCATCCAGCACAAGCTGTTCCATCACCTTTCCAGGGACAGAGGTAAGGCTGACTGGCCTGTAATTACCTGGATCTTCCTTCTTGCTCTTTTTGAAGACCGGAGTGACATTGGCTATCCTCCAGTCTTCAGGCACCTCCTCCATTCTCCAATACCTCTCAAAGATGATAGAGAGCGGTTCAACAATCACCTCTGCCAGCTCCCTCAGCACCCGTGGATGCACCCCATCGGGTCCCACAGATTTATGAACATTGGTGTTGCCTAGGTGCTCTCGGACCGCCTCTTCCCTGACTAAAGGGAAGTCTTCCATTCCCCAGACCCTCTCAGTAACCTCCAGGGTCTGGGATTCCCAAGGGGGAGCTTTTTCACTGAAGACAGAAGCAAAGAAGGCTTTCAGTATCTCCGCCTTCTCAGCATCTCCTGTTACCAGAACACCCCCCTCACTTAGCAGGGGACCCACATTCTCCTTAGTCTTCCTTTTACTGTTAACATACTTAAAAAAGCCTTTTTTCGTTATCCTTTATCAACTTTGCCAGGTTCAATTCCAGGCGGGCTTTAGCCTTCCTCATCGCATCCCTGCAGGCCCTGACAACATTTCTATATTCTTCCCAAGTGGTCAGACACTTTTTCCACCTTTCATGGACCTTCTTCTTCCCTTTGAGTTTGCACATGAGCTCCTTGCTCATCCACACAGGTCTCCTGCCACCCTGAAGTTACAGGCAGGTGAGGTAGAGGTTTTTCTTCTAGCCACTACCTGCACCAAAAACCTTTGTTGCCAATGCAAAGAGCCTGTCAGTGTATATCAAGCCCAGGACACTTTTGTTAATCTTTTCAGCAGTAAATAAAATACCAGAAGTTTAGGACTACATTCTCTTCTGTTAGGAAATGGACCACAAGCTGATTCTGATTTCTGGCCTAATTATTGCATCACACTTAAGAATAAGAGAATCCCAGTGCATATAAAAACACATCTACAACACACACAGAAATCACCGTGAAAACTTTTTCACTATATACTGAATACCACATGAATGCTACATTCCTAACTTCATCCTCAAAACACTTACGGGACCTAAAGCAGTATCTAGAATTGAAGCAGACTAAAAAGAGTTTTTCATGGACTCTGTTCTTTGTATCCATTTCCATAGCATCCTATGGATTTACAATCATCTGTTTCTCTAAGAAATTTGGAAATTGTTTCATAGATTTTCTAAAGGAGTTTATTTGTGATTTTTGCTTAGAAGAAAAGAAAAAAATGGCAATTCTGAAGTTCTTTAGAATCTGGGAAGCACAGAATTATCATAGTAAATGCAAACTTGTAAGTTTTAGTAGTGGAGACATACCAGGAACGTGAATTGCTAAACTGAAGTCTCTCAACAAGCTGTTTTGCATAACTATATTAAAATGAAACATTGTTTAACATTTTGGGCATACTTAATTTTTTTTAAAGTATCTAAATAATTGCGTGTTTACACATTTAACTCCAACTTTCTGTATAGATAAATGATAACTGATAGGTTGGAACATAATGAAATATATATTAAGAAAAAAGATATGAAGTTCATGGAATTTATTTCATATAAATTATTTTTATCTGTATTAAAAAAAAATACGTGGATTGTTCAAGTAAGTGCTGTTATACTACAGTTAATTAAGTATCATCCTCTTCATAGATAATCTCTTCTTTTTTTTTTTAATGTATACCCATTCATACAGACACCTCAGAACACTTTTGACAACTCAGTGATTACCGTGCAGGTGCACAGAAAGGGCCAGGGCGTGCTTGCTCTTCTCTAAACCAGGACTCAGCCGACAGTGATAACCTCAAACATGGCCATAGAAACAGCACTTAAGAGCCCTGGCAGAACCTGAGTAATGAAATCTGAAATACACCAGAAGAGTAACCGTAACTTCTCCCAGAAGCTACCCAAGACCATGAGACCAATAGCCTGATTTTCCAAGGTCAATATTCAGTCCTGGCCTAATGTCATGCAGATGGCCAGAGATATCTCCCTCTTGCAGTAATAGCAAGCAACTTGGGGGTTACGCCCTTTCTAAGCCCTCTTACTGCTCTGAGAGCAGCTATCACTAAGACAAAACACCAGTTGCTGCTTTTGCACAAGAAAGAGCAGGATTCAGTAAAGGAAACCTTAAATCCTTTGTTCATGCAAACCTATAAAATGAATTGCACTAGAACAATTAAGGTCCCAAGTCAGGTAGTATCAGAAAGAAAAAGCCTCCATAAAATGAATGCCTCCTAATAACCACTAAAAGGGACAGGAAAAAAAAAAAAAAAAAAAAAAAAAAAAAACCCTCGCTTTTATACCTGCTAATATCTCTTGTAGAACAAAGGGAGAAAAAATACATTTCTAATGTATGACCTCAATCTTTTCTGATAACTATCTACAAGACAAAAGAATGGCTCAGCTGAAAAAGATCTGATGCCTTATTGCCTTTCTTTTCTGATACCATCCTTTACTCAGACAAACATTTGCCTGTTCATCAATCAAGGAAATTCAAATGAGAACGTTCAGTGCCGTTATTTCACTTCAACACCTTTGTGACAATACATATGAATCATAGCCCGAACTACACTGCAGTGCTTCAACTCTGAGTACAGAGTTTTCACTTCCTTTTCACTGGAAGTCTACAAGGAAGTATTTTTCAAACATCAAGTGCTATCATCTCACAGGCTAACGTAACAGGCAACTGCTTCATTTCACATTCTTTGACTTTTCAGACTTCAACTTTCTGTATCACCTTTTGAAGTATATTATCAGAAGCACCAATGTATAACATTAGAAGTCAACATATCCAGATTATTTCTGAGTCAGGATCTATTCTAATCATCACAAAATTTTTTAATATCATGAATATATTTGAGGTCCAGCACTCATTATTTGCAGCAATTACAAGTTCTATGAGACAGCACAATCACAAACTCAATAAACTCACTGGTTTTGCAGTCTTGTTGATGTCCATCTGTTCCAAAGATAATGAATATTTTTTTCTTTCAAACACTGTTCTTCACCAGCATAATACATTTTTTTTTCCTTAGCAGGTTTTATCATACACTTCTTTAGAGAGATTATTCTTCTTGCTTAAGAATAGAGAAGATGAAGAACTCTTTGCCCAAACCTTACCCTTACCTACTGTTTTCTTGTTTTGTTCCTTAAGATAAGCATCCAGCCACTAAAAAATAAACTACAAAATAAAAAACTTAGAGTCCCTTGGCACCCTCAGTGACAAAATTACTGTGACAGTACTTCAAAGCAGCTGCAGATGATAGCCTTTTATGGAGCAGCTTCATTGCCTGCAGCCCTGATGGCAGAACTAAACAAGCTCAGGTGCTTCAATCCAGTTAGATTCATCAGATCAGGTGCAGCACTATGATAGCACAGTTCTTGCCAGAGCAATCCCCAAACTGCTGCTGTCACCCAGCCCTAATGTATGCACACTAGCAGTCTGCAGACAACATCATACCTCTCTTAGCAGGACTACTAGGCCAGAACGCAGGTATCTCTGCACACACCAGCTCAGATCCAGCCTAGTAGGTGCAGGGACAGGCCCAATAAACTCAGCCAGGCCATCACTGTATGCAAGCAGAGTCACCTAGAGGTTACTGCATCACACTACCTTGTGTCTGCAAGATTGAGCACTGCCCAAAGTTGGAATCAGCAGAACTGATTCATACTGAAGATTCACAAGTGTTGGCCCTTTTCTGCAATTCTGTCATGCAGAGGACACATTTCTTATGAGACTTCCCTGCTGACAGTAGAAAACAGGACATGAATAACACAGAATGTCTGTAAGGGAAATGCATAGGTTCTGCACTCTCCACAACTTCCACACTCATCTATCATGTATTTTAAGATGGTTTTTGGGAGAGACTCTGAAAAGATGACAAGCTCTAACTATTACAGATCAAAGAAAATCCGTAGGTAGGTAGTTCCTAAAAAAGGATTATTTTCTTTGCTGTTCTTTCTGTTGCATGCCAGCTGCACATAAACAGACCTTCTCAGTTCTCCTCCCATAATTAGTAAAAGGTAAGTCAATCTCATATAGCACATAACAAACCTGGATGTCAAAGTGCTCAACAAAAAGCTTATAGCATTGTTTCTGTCTCACTGCTGCCTAAATTAAAATAAAATAGTTTGTCCAGTGCTGCAAAAAAAAAAACAGATGAGTGGCAGAGAAAGGAGTTTTTTCTGATGCAAAATGAAATGCTCCATCCACCGAACCATGCCATATGCATCAGCTTGTTTTATTTCAGATACACTTGACCACTCAACTGTTTCTGATTTGTCATTTCCTTAGGAGGCAGAAAGAAACAGAAATGAAGGAAAAAGCAAACTGAGGAAAGAAACAGGCAATATAAAAATCAGGTTGAACTGTGCTCTGAGCAGAAGGGTTAATTCAGGAAGGGAAACAAAGATCTTATCTGCACAGCACAGGCTGAAGCCCTGTGGAAGAAGACATTGGTCCTAGGCAAACCCGATGAATGTAACAGAAACAATTTAGCTGCACTTGCTCTATTTATTTGCAAAGAACATTAGCCTGGGCAAAGCACAGGGCTTATGCTTATGCCATTTACTTGCTTTCAGGTCCAGAAAAAAACTAAATCCTGTAGAAATTAAGAAAAAAAATCACCTAGCTTCCCAGTGTTAATTATTAACAAAGGCCATCATCTGTGACATCCTGATAAAAAGCAACTGAGATTGCCTACTATCTCAGCACTGCAGTGTCAATGGAGAAATCTGAAAAGTAAGCATTCCTGGGCTCCTAGAAGCATTCATTCAAGCATTCGTAAGTGTATCTTTAGAGCAGAAACCCCTGCATTTTCTACCTGAATAGATGAGTTTAGGAACTGCCCACAAAATTAACAGGAATACATGACCAACTCTGAATTTGCCAAGTGTTTTCACCATGGTAGCTAGCTAAGTTATTCTAAGTTTCAGTAGTGTCTTAATCCTTCAATTAACACTTAATTTGATTACTTGATTAATTATGTGAAACAAGAAGTTAAAATATTTCTTTGAAAAAAACACAACTTAGAAAGTAGCAATTAAAGACAGTCTTGGTAAATTTTTCATGTCCAGGTCTCATGATTTAATTAATAATAGAAGACCAAGTAGGCTTGTCAAGTTCACATGAGTCAAGAGGAATACTGTAGAGGCCGTGAACATTTTGGTTACAGTGAATCAAGAAGAGAGAGAAGAAAAGAAAATTTTACACCCCATAACTTTGCTCTAACTCTTCATACATATTAAAAAATATTACCCAAATGAAAATGAAGCACATTGCTCAAGTTATTCTACTGTTTTTGATGGCTTTGGAGCTCTGTAGAGCCTTCCTCTTCACAAAGATCTTTGAAATGTTTGGGTTTGGTCCAGTTCAGAACTTCATATATACACATTTTGAAGTGAAAAGTCTCAAAGAAGGGTGATAATTAGAAGCTAAAGAACACAACAGCAGAAAACAGAGAGAAATATATCATTAATAGAATGAATATAATTCCAGGCATTCTTAATGGGACTCGTATAAGTTACTGTAGGCTCATGCTGAAGATACTTTACAGAGTTGTGATTGTTGTCAAGGAAAAATAAAAAAGAATAAACTTTACTAGAGTTTTGGCAAAGTATAGCTTTGGATTTACCAGGAAGCAGCTTTGCACTTCTTACACTTTCTACAAACCTCATATGAAAGAGCTGCACAGATTTCATTTACATTTGCAAAACAGTTAACCTAGGAGACTACTTGTTCTAGGGACCATAGTAGCTACTAGACTTTACATTTTTTCCTAGCAATATCAAGACACCAAACCTTAGTTATGTATTTTTCTTCTCTATTTTGTGATCATCTTAGTGCATGAAAAGCTTATAATTTCTTTAACAATACTTAAAATGTTCTCTTGATAATACATTAAAATATGAATATTTGTCATCTCTACCATAATTTAGATATACCTTTACCTCAAGAATTTTAAAACCAGTAAATTCATCCAAATATTGGCAGCCAGATAACTTTAATCATACAGTGTAATCTAAGTTCTTGGATGTCTAAGATTGGCAAATCCATTAAGAAAATGGAGTTAGAAACTAGAACTGATTCAGTGACAGAGTCATTTTTAAATGAAACGCAGGAATTCATAAACTTCATTTAGTGTTCTATAGCAGATAAACAGTGTATTGAGCCACCTAAAAAACACAAAGCAGAAAAAAAGATATTAATCTTCTGAAATGGAAATAGAATACGTATCCCATTTGACTCTTCTAGGCTTACTCCTTTCATTTGGAGTAACATTTTTCTCTCTAGCTCCTGAGAAAGTGTTTATTCTCTACCAACTTGCACATATGGCACTATATAACAGAGTTGCCTAAGCTCATGAAAACAAGTTTCATAGTAGATTCTCTGCCAAAGGGTGTAAAAACTGGAATTCAGAGCAATTAGGCACGTTACAGGTGGTACACTTGGATCTGAAAAGGGGAAAATGACATTTGTTCAACACATGAACACTTTATACCAACTGCCTCATTCACAGACATCTTCTATGTGAAAGCCTGAAAGGCATTTTTGTCCCACTGGGGCTGCAGTGTTGGAAGATAGAATAAAACAGTATTTGAAATACTTTCAAAACTAAGGACCTTAGCTAAAGCAGAGAAGGCACTGCTAGACACATGAACAGGGCATGGAGGATGAAAAATGACAGTAAAAAGACCATTGCTTAGCTGGATAGCCTCGTATTCATTTCTCTTACTTCCTTTGAAAGAGGTCAGTCACAGAAATGACAATGCTGAGAATTTTCAAACAAGTTTGAAGTCTTGTGCTGACAATCACCTCATGCAGGAACATGTGCTGTTTTACAGCAACATGTGGAAAAAAATCCACCAGCCTTCCCGACATTTCTGACACTGCTGAAGAAAAAGTGTAAACTTTTAAACTTGTGACTTAAAAAGCAACATGATTACCAGCAGGGAAAGTGACTGCATTCCTGTTAATAATAAGGCAGAAGACAAACCCTGCCCTGAACAGAGCAGCAGGAAGGTAGCCAAAGGGTCCTGAGAAGGTGACTGCTCACTCTTGACTTCTCAAGCACCAGGAATCAAAGAACATTGCTACCACAGGTCTTCTGGTCCTCATGGGGGACTTCAACCACATCAAATCTGTTGGAGGACAACACAGCAGGGCATAAGTAATCCTGAAGGTTCTTGGAATACACTGATTCCTTCTCCAAGTGATAGAGAAACTAATAAGGAGAGGTGCTATGCTGAATCTCGTTCTCATCAAAAAGGATGGGGTGCTGGGGAATGTAAAGCTCAAGAGCATGGAAAGCATGATTGAGTACACGCTCAGCAAGTTTCCAATGATACCAAGCTGTGTGGTGCAGTTGGTGCACTGCAGAAAAGGGATGCCATCTAGAGTGACTGTCATAGGCTTGAGAGGTGGGCCTGTGCAAAACTCATAAAGTTCAAGGTCTTGCACCTGGGTCAGCACAGATACAGGCTACACAGAGAATGGAATAAGAGCAGCCCTGAGAAGAAGGGTTTGGGGATGCCACTTGAGGAGAAGCTCAACGTGATCTGGAAATGGGTGCTTGCAGCTCAGAAAGCCAACTGTATCCTGGGCTGCAATAAAAGAAGCGTGGTCAGCAGAGCGAGGGAGGTGACTGTCCACCTCTACTCTCATGTGAACCCACCCGGAGTATTGCATCCAGGTCTGGGCCCCCCCAGAATAAAAAGGACATGGAGCTGCTGAAGTGAATCCAAAGAAGGGCCATGATTAGAAAGCTGGAGAACCTCTTCCTATAAGGAGAGGCTGAAGGAGCTGGACTTGTTCAGCCTGGAGAAGGTTCTGGGGAGATCTCATTGAGACCTTTCAGTACCTAAACAGGGCCTACAAGAAAGGGGTCAGGGACATGTAAACACATGGCAAAGGGTAGTGGCTTTAAACTAAAGGAAGGTAGATTTAGATTAGATATTAGGAAGAAATTATTCCCTATGAGGTTGGTGAGGCAGATTGCCCAGAGAAGCTGTGGATGCCCCATAGCTGGAACTGTTCAATCTCGCAGTATATCCCCTGGTTCCAAGCATGTATACTACATGTGTAGTGTGATTAGTACACACAAGAGTAAGAAATAGAGACATATGTGACTATCAGTGCTTCTGCTGCCTCCCCATCAAACCATTACACGAAAAGAGGAAGAATTTAACCTCCTGGTCAGTAAGTCCCAGTTAGTTTTCCAGCTACATTTGGTACCATTCAAACCACAGCTGTGGCCTGACTAAAGGGATGCCTAGCAGCCACTGTTTGCTCTTGGTAAAGATAATTCTTGAGCTCCCTGATGAAAGATGTTTTAAGTAAATGTTTACAGGATGAAGTGCATCACTCATAGACGCCATAGCTTTCTGAGGTCTGTCATTAATGTTTGGTAGGGTAATGACTGCAAAGTTTCATAATGTTCTGGAAATCAAACAAAAGCCATCACATAATGGAGGCTGTATCTGAAGAGAGGTAGGTTGTATGAGAAAAATTTGAAAACCTTTTGTGGTTTAAACATGTGCAATGAAGAAGACAAAACTTAGATTCCCATTGTATGAATTATCAAGGTAATATTGCCAAATCTTTGAAAAAGAAAGACCCAGAGAAACTCTCAGCCTCTGAATATGTACTTGCAAAGATTTAAATTGTTTGGTTTTTGTTTGTTTGCTTGCTTAAGACTACAGATACATGGACTTCCTTATTTTGGCCAATGCGATGATACAGATGCAATTGGAAAAGTACTTAGTGGGCAAAGGAATTGTAGAACTCTTATGTTTCTGTCTTTCTTTAATATAATTAGGAACTCATTCACTAAAATTAGTGCTGGAAACTTCTTTTTCTTATATTGTACTGGAAAAAAGAGCCCAAAGGCAATTAGAGCAACTACAAGTTTTTCTCAACATAAATCTCAATGCTTAAGCTCTTGCAAAAAAAAAAAAAAAAAAAGAGGGGTGATTTTATTAAGAAATACTGTTCCCAGTTTCTTTTTATATAAAGGCCATACGTCTGGTTAATGACAGTTCTATCTGTCAGTTCCAATTGGTTTGGAAACAGAGAGTAATACCGGAAACCCAAACTGAGCATCATTACATCAAGAGTGTTCTAGCAAAGTGGAAGGTGCAGTGATTTTAAGAAAAAAGAAAAAAACATGAGACAGATGATTTATTCACATAGTCTAACTCAGAGTGTAATATAGGAAAAAGCCATAAGGAATTTGTTGAAAAAAGGGAGAAAAACCTTGATATTTAGATTTACACTGAGTGTTTTGATAAGTAAGCTTCATAAAATAAAAAAAACTTTTTGAACTTAATCCTAACTCAGAGCATATTTACATAGAAATAGATAATGATTAAGGGAGATAAGAGTCTTTCAGAGCAGTAATTAACATGTGTTGCAAGCCAGTGTCTGTATTTTCATAAAAATAAATTGCTTTTTTTTTTTTTTTAGAATTTAATTCTAATAACTCAAAAATTATTCTGTTTTTTGCCTGATGTGGGTGACTATAACTTAAAGAAAAGTATAAAAATTACTTGCTACCCAAGGAGTGTCTCAACTCAAGTATCCAACAAATAAGAAGCTTCTCACAAGACAAATGGACAAACAACAAATATTTGCCAATAAGACCAAAAAAGTTTGGTTCACAGTCTTTTCCATTGTGTACCAAATGCCTCACCAACACACGGGTGGGAAACGAGCAACACAATGACCTGGAGAGCGCAAGAGTAAATAGTTTCACATGTGCAAGAATAACCCTGCAACAAGTACCACAGTTCTCTTAAGAGAACTTCTAACTAGCAGCTGAATTGGTCTTCAGGCATCAAATCCTCGTGGCCTCTCACCTAGTAGGTAGTAGATGCAGCAGAGATGGCAGAAAGTCCAAGTCTCTCCTCCTGCCCAGCATAGCAGAAGAGGCAGCAAGGACTGATTTAGTAGGGAGGCCTGGTTGTGGGAGCTAAAGACAACATCTAAAGGTAAAGCTTCTCTAAATACTGAAGGGAGGAACACAAACCAACAAATAAAGGAGACAAAACAAGGGCACACAAAATATGGGTCTTATGTGGAAAGTGGGTAAATGTGTTTGAATGAGATAGCTGGTTTCTAATCCTTACAACAAAGATCAGAAGGAAAAAAAAAAAAAAAGAGTCAAAATCCACTTTAGAGAGAAAAAGCAGTTTTCAAAAATTGCCTGTTAGTAAAAATTCACCTTGTTAGAATATTGCCTAGAAAATTTCTTATGACTTTCGGATCCTAAATATTATCCAACAATCTGTAATAATTGATTCTATTAACTTTTTCCCATGAAATCAGTTCAAAGGTAACTTTATTAATGTCCCCAGTTGCAGCACACATGTGCCTTGCAGCCTGCCATCTCCATAAGTTTTTTAGTACATTTATTTTTTTTCTACGGTCAGCGTTCATGCCCCTTCTGCTACATTGTGCTAGCAGTAAAGACAGAAGATACATTTCGAAGCAGTACATGAGAGATTTGAGCCTGCTGGGTTCACAGCTTCCTGAATTGCTAGGAGTGAGAGCAGCTTTAGTGGTTTCCATACATAATTTAAATTCTTATTTCAAGAGGCATTTCAGTTTGCCACTGATCTACTTGCAGAGTGAGTGTACCAAATAAGAATGCTTAATGTCCCTGATTATTTTCTCAGTGGTCTTTGAGCAATTCCATGCAGTGTATCTGCACATTTCCAACCTATAGGCAAAACCAGCTACATAAATAAGAACATAATAGTAAGCAAACGTAGCAAAACCAGCACTCACAAACATGCCCAGTCACAAGGAGAGGTCAGAAACAACAAGCTATATTAAAATTGAAGGAAGTGTTGGAAAACAACTGCTAGCACCTGTAGTTCCCCACTCCTTTTCAGTTCTCCCCAGCTTTAAGTTTGTTGGCTATTTAGTCATGTCTTTCAGCTCCTCAACTTGATTTCAGGACTAGAATTAGAACATACACAATGCATTTCACCTTAGAGCACAGTGTCCTTTGTGATCATCTACTCTCTCCAAGAAGAGGAAACCCAACACAGTCTTAACAACCCTTTGTTATGACAGAACCCATAGATATCAGATTATTTCCTGAGATTCTGTCTTAAACACAAAAGCATAAACAGGAAAAAACAAACAAACAAACAGAAAAAAGTACATCCCAAAACATACTATATTTAATACACTATTTTTTTCAGGTATTAGCAGCAGCAAATTAAATTCATGAGAAGAAAACTGCATAATCTCATATTTAATCTTATACAAGAGTTTACCTTATTTTAATTTTGACAATAAATTCTAGTACTAATAGTAATTAGGAAATAAAAAAAATAATGAGAAAAGAAAACTATAGCTTGGGAGCACTGAAATTAGAAGGAAGACAGGTTCTTACTTAGTAGATAGTGTTATTGATAGAATACAGCGTTAATGAACAAGTTTGTTTTACATTAGACAGCACAATTTTTTTACTACAAACACAAATTAAAGTGTGTGTTTTTGTATAGAAATCTATCCCATCCATTTGTCCTCAGAGGCTGTGCTTTCTCACTCCTCAGGGTGCCTGGCTGTTGGAAAAGAATAACCATTGATTTAAAACCCAATTCTACAAGATTGTTAATTGTGGGATTGGATCTTACTCACAAGTCATCGCTGTGAAAATCACGGACTTGCTTGTGTGCGTAAGAATTAGAGCTGGGTAGTTCTTTGTTTTTAACTTCCTTTCTTTCCCCCATGAAACCATTTTTTTTTTTCCCATAGATACTCCAACTTATAGGCCATATACTAGTTTCTTACACTGAACTTTCAATAGGTGATCTTTTTACTGGCCAGACTGGAAGGGATCAAGAAGGGGGGTTAAGAATTTGACTGTGCTCACGAACACATGCTGCAGTACTTGTCCAAGTTACATCCCTCCCAAGCTCTCAGCTGAAGTGTTCAGCCTTTTGTAAACCATTCAGATCTCATGGGGCCAGAAAGAGATGGAGCTGTCAGGATGCATCTCTAAGATGCCAAGGGTCCATACTAACTTGCCCAGATAATATGCAGCTCTGTATGCGATTAAGCAGTTCCATAGGAGGGAAGTCCTGAGGCATCTTCTATTCTGGTCAAACATCTCATCCAAATACTAAAGAACTCAGCTGGAGATTGGAAAAAATATTTAGCAGAGGCTGTCTTGAATCTTTAATCTGCCAGATTAAGAGAAAATAATAAAAAGTGCATTCACAGTGAGGAGAAGTGTTTTGGTTAATACCTGTTTCTGTCACAGATCTAGAAGGGGATTTCTGAGATGTCTTTCCATTCATAAACATGACTATGCACTACTTTGTCTCTTATTTTTATGATCTTAGTCTTTGCTTGGTGGGATGGTGATATTTATCCCTTGCAGCCCAGAATGCCAGACATCCTGGGCTCCATCAAAAGAAGCATGCCAATAGGGAGAGGGAGGTAATCCTGCCCCTCTACTCTGCACTGGTGAGAGCTCACTTGGAGAACTGCATCCATATTTGGAGTCCGCAGTTCAGGAGAGACATAGACCTGTTGGACTGCATCCAGAGGAGGGCCACAAAAATGATTAAGGGATGGAACACCCCCCCTGTGAAGGCAGCTGAGATAGCTGGAGCTGTTCAGACTGGAGAAGGGAAGGCTTCAAGGTGACATGATAGCAGCCTTTTGGTATCTAAAGGCAGGCTACAAGAAAGAAGGAGACAGACTTTTTAGCAGGGTCTGTGGTGACAGAACAAGACAAAATGGTTTCAAACTAAAAGAGGGAAGAATGACTGGATATAAAGAAGTTTTTTTTTTATAATAAGGGTGGTGAGGCACTGGAACAGGTTGCCCAGAGATGTGAATGCCCCATCCCTGGAGACATTCAAGATCAGGCTGAATGGGGCTCTGAGCAAACTGACCTAGCTGCAAGCGTCCCTGTTCACTGCAGAAGAGTTGGACTAGATGACCTTTAATCGTCCCTTCCAACTCAAACAATGCTATGATTCTGTGATTTAGTATCTGACTAATCACATAAACAGGCCTTTGTTCTTTACTCTTTGCCACAAAGCTGCTTGAGATTTAACCTCCCATTTTCCTGCAAAAACAGCTCCCTGCATAAACAGCACAAAGAGATGCTGTGAGACTGAAACAGTAACTCTGAACCAGAGGAAATATTCAATTCAATGTGGTATTACCTTGGGCTGTCAGACAAATAAGATAAATACATCAACTCTTATCATGCACCAGTCAGCCTCCTAAAACATTTCTATTGTGTCTGTAACACAGCACTGACAAGCCTGATGTAAACTGAGTCACCTGAATGCTTCTGTATGGGCTACAGAACCGAGAGCACGTCCAAGATCCAAAAGCTTTATCAGACGCTCCAGCAGCCCTGGACTATGTATCTAAGATAGCAAACTATCAGCTCCCAAGCCAACAAGATTCAAATAAGGAAAGCTCCAACATTGTTTCAAATCCTATATGCTTTGTATGTATATATATGTATATATATATATACACACACACACACACATATATAGACTAGTAACATGGCTTTGATTTTTTCTTGGATTACCCAAACTTGCACAAAGCTATCCTTTAGAAATATTTGTGTTGGTTTATTAAATGAGTAGCTATACTCATCTTTTAATTTATTAAATTTGAACTGTCTCTTCATGACCAGAGGAAACCAAGGTATTTTATAAGAAGATTTTTTGTGCATCAAAAGAGGTGGCCAGCAGGGAGAGGGAGGTGACTGTCCCCTCTGCTCTGCCCTCATGAGGCCCCATCAGGAGTACTGCATTCAGGCCTGGGGCCCCCAACACAAGACAGGTATGGAGCTGTCGGAGTGGGTCCAGAAGAAGGACTTGAAGATGATCAGAGCACCTCTCCTATGAAGACAGGCTGAGGGAGTTGAGGTTGTTCAACATGGACAATAGAAGGCTTTGGGGAGACCTCATTGTGGCCTTTCAGTGTGTAAATGGGGCCTACAGGAAAGATGGAGAGGGATTCTCTAGGTCACACTTTGCAGTTCAATCCCACACCAGGAACCTGACAGAAGGAACAGGATCTGTGTTCATGCCTATCACATACTTGTACTTGGTACAGATGAGTTTTTCTATCAACAACCACTACAGAGAAAAAGGATTGATTTAATTAAAGCATTAGGCAAGGACTTGGGAGAGATAAATTCAAAATCTCCTCATCTGGGATAAACTTGCTGTGGGACTTGGACAACAGCAAAACTGTCTGTACTTAGGATTCCCATTGGTTGAAAGTGGTAAAAGTAGCTTTTTCATTTCTTCCACAGATTTTGTACAAATAAATGTGTGGAACTTACAAGTGCCTTGAAAGAATGTAAAATAGAATCTGAACAACAGCCTCCAGAATATCATCATGATACTCATTCTTTTAAAGTAAGAATATTAAATCAGTCAAGCAGAAATATATCATTAAATTATTCCTCTTTCCAAGGTTATAAGTAAGATCATACCCCTGAAGGTGACTTGTCAGGAACATAGGCATTCTCTGTAAGTTTCTGATTTCTATTTGCAGTTTGCTGACTATTACAGATAATAGAATCAAGGTATTTATGCCTCAAAACGTGGTATTTTCAATAGCTGCCCTCAGTATCACATACTAATCAATTTTTCCCATCATTCACTAAGATGAAAAAAGGTAAGAGGAATGGGGTTTCTCTTCCCCAGTATTACTGTACAAACATTTAAATCTGAGCCAGCCACCCAAGGCTTCATTTAGAATCCATGGTGCGACTGCATCCCTTTTAGCATGCAATTCATCACACCCTAAAGCAGACAACTAGAAATAGGTCAGAACTACATCGTAGGAGGGTTTTTACTTCTGTCAACTTGAAGTCAGCCAGCATAAGAAGCTCACCTGAAAAGGTTTATACATCGCATATACATAGCATTTTTGTTTTGTTATTTGGGGTAGGACATTTTAACCTCATTTTTCCAGTATGTGTTTAGAAAGTCCTTTAGCATCATTTAAAATAACAGTTTTCTAAAACATAATATGCTTAGAAAGAATATTAAACGTAAATTACAGCAGTTGTCTTTTAACCTAGCAGGTACCTCAGCTCCATGCAGCCATTCACTCATTCCCCCACAGTGGGGTGTGCCGAGTCAGTCCTCAAGCAGCAGCAGCTCCCCCATCCAACTCTCCTCCATTTCACTGTTCAGCATGATGCCATATGGTATGAAATATCCCTTTGGCCAGTGTGGATCTGTCTTGGTTTGGTCCCATCCTAGCTTCTTGTGCCTCCCGGTTCCTCACTGGCAGGGCTGCAGGAGAAGGAGAGAAGTCTGACTTTGTGTAAGTGCTGCTCAGTAACAGCTAAAGCATTTGTGTGTTATCAAAATTATTCTCATCATAAATCTAAAAACACAGCACCATATTAGCTACTAGGAAGAAAATTAACTCTATCCCAGCAAAAATCAGGACACCACCTTTTCCCTTCTATGACATAGGTGTTTTTCATGCAAATTAATTGTTCTGAAATTTTCTGGAGATTGAGTTTGTCTTACAGATCAAGGTCAAGGTAGAAAACAAACGTTTCAAAGACGTGGTCTTTTTATTCCTTCTGAAGCAGTAAACATTCCTGTTTCCACAAAGCTATAATGTTTCTTGCAGCCATGCTATACAATCTATTGGATAAGAAAAGAATATCTGGCATGCCAAAATTAAGTTATTTTTGATAAACATTTCTTTTCAAATTTTTCGAAAAAGTATAGATACATATAGATTACATATAGATTATTAAGTATATAGACTATTAAGTATAGATACATATAGATTATGACTTTTCTTCACAGGGTTTATACAATATATATCTCTCTGTGTGATGAGAGGTTCCTCAACCCTTCTGCAAGGAAAAGGTTGAAAGCACAGCTGAGTCAGAAGCACAATGCTGAGTATTCAGAGAGTCTCTCAGAAGTTCATAAACAGCAAGTATCTATCTCAAACGATTCTATGATTCTATGATCTACACAAGAATAAAAGCCTGTCAAGAGTAAGGTGCACTGTTGGCTTTAAAAAACTCACTCACGCACATTTTTACTCTTAAATATTTGAATTTAAAAAAAATATTTGTCTGTTAAACTGAGAACAGTTTCCAGAAGACTTGATGAATCTTCCTAATTTAGTTTCAGTGATCAATAACATGTTCTCAGTAAAGGCACCTTGGGAAGACCTACTTAATTAGCATTCACATTCACCAGAAATACTCTCTTATTAGTAATTACTTTGTAAACAATTATTTCTGAAATGAAAGACTTGAGGAAAATTATGTTTTTATCATTGCCATTAATATACCAAAGAAAACCTTAAAATGAACAGAGGAGGAAAGATACTGTATGCTTTTATGGCTTTTTCACCCTGTGCTACTGGGATAAAACTGAATTGTAGTTACAGAGCAATAGCACAGACCCGGTTTTTGTTTTTATGGTCTTTTAAAGGATGAAAAGATCATCAAAATGATGTTTTCAATCATTGTTAGAATAGGACAGAGAAAGGAGATCAGAATTTTTTTGTCTTTGTTAAATGTCCAATTTCTTCACAACTCCTCGTACGTCCAAGAAAACTTAAGAATTTGTCAGCACACCGCTGAAGCCATTAGTCATATGAATGGCATGTATGGGAAAACATAAGAAAGTGCAAAATGTTGCATAAGAGGAAAAATGTGAGGAACAGCAGGGCAAGCACCAGAGAATAAGGATAGGGAAAGAGGCTCTGGAACAGAGATTGCCCTGCAGCCTATGGAGAAGATCAAACTGGAGGGAGCAGTGAAAATATACGAGAAGGAGAGAGTAGAGAGAGGAACTGTTACGGAGCAGCCCACGCCCTCAGTACTTACCTGCTGCTGCACCACTCGTTGTGGGGAGGTGGTAGTTTGGAGCAAAGGCGTAAAACTGAGCCTGTGAGAAGGTGAAGGAAAGGTTTTCTTTTAAAGTCTGTCTTTCTATTTACTACTATCTAATTAGAACTTATATTTTTAACTATAATAAAATAAGGTAATTTTTCTTACCTTAAGGTTAGTTAAGTTTGAGTTTGTTCTGTCCATGATAGTAACCAGTGAGCAATTTTCCCATCTTTAACTCAGCCCAAGAGGTTTCTCAGTCTGGTTCTTCCCATTTTCTCCCCTTGCTTTTTATGAACCCAGCAATCAGGTCCAGTATTTCACAAGAATTTAGTCCCACAAGCATGCACACACACACGCACTTGTTTTCTAATTTCTTTCTCCTCTTGACAAAGCTCTGTAATAAATCACAGACAGTAACAGGCAGAATTACGACACAGAAGAGATAAACTAGAAAAATTATGGTGCTCATAATTTACAGTCAATTTGCAACCTCATTCAGAATTCCAGCCCAATAGCCAATTACAGTCTGTTCAAGTGAGTTAGATAAAAGACTTTTATTATTTCTGCTGAGCAGTCTCTCAGCTTCCCTGTAAATACAATTATTTGTTTTGTTAAAAACTGTTGAAGTCTCAGTAGGTAATGAACCATTTGTGACACAATCTGTCCACACTAATAAAAAGAGATGCATTAACAAGAAACTTTTATATGAATTGGTAGAATAGAATCATTGGTTCTGGCACTTCTCAAGTTTGCAATTACAGTAAAGAATCTGAGAGGAAAAACAAATGACAAACTAAAAACTTCATAAAACTGAAGAGAGAGAAAAACAAAACAAACCAGAACAGAACTAGACAAAAGTATTTCTAGGCAATTTCAGCTCGCTTTCAAAATGCATGTTTGTAATTTCTTACCAAGAAAATTGAAATGCTCCTAAGCATATACAGTACAAGACAAATAAATTTTCTGATGTTTTTTTTCAGGTATGCTGGTGAACTGGCTTTTGAAAAGATGCATTATTTTATGTTGGATATTAAAATACTAACAAAACGTAATTTGCCGTGAAAAAATATGACAAGTTTTGATCTCATTTTTTTCTGAAATGAAATGATGATTTTTTGGTGGACGGTTTTGATTTGGTTCGGACTGGATTTTTGTTGTTGTTGTTGTGTTGTTGTTTTTTTCCAAAAAGAGTCAAGGGCAGCAAAATTCAAATAGTCATAACATACTGCAGACAGAATTTTTCAGGAACATCTGTTTTCCACAGGCAACACATGACTCAAAGTTCACCTTGAAAGATTTTTGTCATTTTCACTTTTTCACTGTCATTTTCCTGGGAAGCGAAACTGAAGTCTTTTGCCCCAAAGCCTGTGACTGACTCTCATACTTCCTGCTTATCTCCCCAGGCAAGCCACAGAGGAGGCACAGAGTTAATGTATTCGGTGCAGAAGAAGTACAAGGCAGGAAAATCTTTGTTGCTATTCCCTTAGAGGAAAAATACTCAATATTTTCAAACAAAATTTCCATCTTAAGAAATACATATTCCTACATATCATTCCAGGAGAAATTTCTAAATCAGTTCCACTCTTCATGTCTCACATATGGTAAACAAGTCCTCTCCTATCTGGCAAAGAGGCTCACAGAGACAGGCACATGGCTGTAACCCTCATCTTTTCAAAATGTTCCTGGTTTCTCAGGGTTTCCTGATCTCTAAACTATTTCCTGAACTTTCACTCCCAGACCATGGCTTGCAGCTCTGGGAACACTCTAAGCCCTTCATCACAATAAGCTGTTCAGTTGACTTGGTGTTTTCTGCCTGCAAATCTTTCTTCCCATCTTTCCCTCTAGTGATTGCTCCACGGCCCTGAACCACATCTCAAGACATAACTAAAACTACTCTATTGAAAAACCATTTCCTAGAGAAATTATATAGGGAAAATGTCTTACTTTTCTGCCACCTAGAATATAAGTAGTGGCAGAACCTAAATGGCTCTTTGCCATTGATTCAACCCATACTTTGTTATACATAACATTTTCTCTATATCGGAAAGTGGATTAGTTTGCTTCAGCTGTAATAAAGGAATTTGCACAGGTCAATTTGTGAGTACAGTGCAAATGATTACAAATCTATATGCATTCCCAATTTCAGCATTCAGTAGAGTATTCAGTAGTGATCCTTTCCTCCAGAGAGAGCCTGATGGCTGTTCAAAATTGTTCAGATTGAAGATAACCAAATGTTGGAAGAAGGCCATAAGCAAAAAAGGAGAGAAGGTTAGGAGAGCTGAGCCTCTTCGTTTACAAAGAACATATTCTTGCAAAGCATTTTTGCCAGCCTAAGCAGCAGGCTTAAAGCTAACTCTCAGCTCCCTTTTCATTGCTCACATGGCACATAAAGAAAAACTCAGATACTCTGCATAACAGGACTGAGATAGCCTCCATTTTCCATCCCTCACAGAGCAATGCAAACCCTACTCCAAATGCTGTAATGATCAAATGCATGAAACAGCCAATAGTCCTAAAGCAGTTCTGCTAAATGCACTCTTCAGTGACCAAAAGCTTGCCCTAACATTCACTCCCCAGAGACAACTACACCGTACAGCCCATTAAACTTATCTAGAGAAAACATATTGCATACTGTACACTCCTATCTCATGCTCTTATTAAAGGAATGCAAATACAGCTGCAATCTTGCCCTAGAGACACACTTATTTACATTTTTTCTCATAGAATCATTTGACTTATCAGCATGACTGTAATTTATCTGAAACATTAGGCAATGTGGTGATCTCTTCCTCAAAATTGCTTCTGGAAACTCATTACTAAGTACCTAGTATGCCAACCACAACTAACAATTCAGAGCAAAATTCCAGATCTGGGACAGTAAGTTATTTTTCCTGCATTCATCAGCACTTCGGCATACACTTTATTCCAGGTCGCAAATTGAGTGAACTTGCCAACTCAAAGCATGGAAACAAATGCTTTCTACATGCTAGTATGACCTCAAGGATATATCTATAAAATTTTAATATTCCTGTTAAACTTTAAGGTCAAATAAGATATTAGAGAGATATATTTTGCATCTTTCTCTCCTCACTCATTATTCCCTATCTTTACAAACAAGATATCATAGACTGACTTCAAAATTGGACTTAAAAATAAGAGAATTTAAAAAGAAATGATGTTACAGTGCATTGGCAACTCTTGTGGTTTTTCATCTCACTGTTAAAATTTTAATGTTTACCAAACTTGGAAAAAGTTGTTCAGTTTGGAACCAGCTAGAACTGGTGATAGTAAATACTGGAGGTTGAAAACAACGCATCCTTCAGACTAAAATGCAGATGGAATTGGTTTCTGGTTAAGACCTATACATAAGAAGCACACAATTAAAGTAAGAACTTGGTCAAGGCACAGACATCTCTTTTCTACTTGTCTGAACTGAAATTAAGATTTAGGAGCCTGTTAAAATAAACAGCTCCTGTAGAAGCAAATGCAGCTTGCGCATTAAGATAGAGAATAAAATACAAACAGCCACAAAAAGTAGTCTTGACTTATCTTTTTACCTTTATTTCTACCCGTATGTGCCTGCAGCCTTTAACCTGTTCAAGCTCCAATTCTTCAGAGGACAACATTTCAATTGTGCTGGTAATTAGCCCAGGAAGTCAAAGACTAATGACCCCAGTTACTGTGGGAAGCATCGCCAGGAGTTTTAGAAGCTAAAGTTTATCGGAGGGTGTATGTGTGGTGGGGTGCAGGGAGCTAAAGTACAGCTTTCCCTGCACTAGAGCATCTAGATAGGATCACAGTATTCTTGCCATGTATTGCAAACAGAGATGATCTTTGGGAAAAACTGTCTTTTCACCCCCAAAATAATAAAGCACATTATAATTAATCCAAATCCTTATACTGCATTTGCAAGGCTTCTGAACTGCCACATCTGAGATTCTCTGGACCTTCCGGTAGATTTATTTTACTTGTGGAATGGGGGAGAGAATTGGAAAAAAAAAAAAAAAAAAAGATAAAATAGAACTCCTGGGTTCAGATAGAACTATTTATTAAGACAGAGAAAAAGAGAAGGATAATAATTATGATATATATATGTATTTCTATATCTATGTATATAACGAGTGATGCACAAGCAATTGCTCACCACCCCCAACCGATGCCCAGCTAGTCCCCAGAGCAGCAGAAGAGAGAAAGATGCAAAAGCACACAGCAAACTTATGAATGACCGCCAGTGGATCCTGGGAGAGGAAATCAGCAACATGAACATCATATTCCTCCTGGTGGAGGCACTCCAGATGCTGGCAACATGCCCTAGCACCCCGTACACTGAACACCAGACTGAAGACTCTGACTTACAGAGCCCACAGAGCAAGGGAAGAGTGAGCATAACTGCAGGAAAAGGAGTGGAAATTAAGCATGTGTGCTGCAGCTTTAATAACATTATTACTATTAATGTGATTTTTTTTCTGTATGTACTCTGATGGTGTTCTTTGTTGTTCTGCAACAATTAGATACAGACTAATAATGATGCTTAAATTAGACTAATAACAACTAATAAACTGACACGTAGACAGATACATATGCCCATATATATGCATGCATATATATTTATGAAAGTCCATATATATGGGCGCATAAACAAAATTCTGAACATAAGAGTGTACAGTTTATTAAAACACTATTAATATATTCCTTACTCAGATGTTTGCTTCACAACATACCTCACAATAGCTCAAATCAGCATATTCATAGCAACCTTAGGTCTATTACAGTTGCACTATTGGATATCTTGACTTTCTAATCATCTAAAATGGGTACCTCCTGCAAAGTGATCCAGGAACACAAACTACAAGTTCTGTCTTGTAGGAGAGGGCTTGCAGCAGCTATTTAAGGCCAGCTCTGGCCTTATAACTTTGTGCTTAAAGATATGAGAATAGCTATAATAAAAGTATTAACACAAATCAGGCAAAAAAAGTCTTTGCTGAAGAGTGAGATTGGATTCCATTTATAGGAGCTCAGTAGCACAGTAGCATGTATGACTAACTCACACCACATTGTCTGTTCAGATTCTCCTAGATATCTACCAGCTTTCTTCCCTACAGTTCAGCCCAGCCAGACATCTCAGCGACAAGTGCAGAGCAAGCAGGTACAAGCATGGAGTAGGTACTACAGCCATGCAGCTGATAACATTTGCTCTGAACAAAAAACCCTCTTTGTTTTACTCACTACATATATCACTCCAAGCCCAGGACAGCTGCAATCTCTGCATGTCCTAAGCCCATCCATGACGATCTTTGGGGGTAGCATATGACTACATTTTAAACATCCAGTGGGAAAGCTACAGTTAAAAGATGGGCTCTTTCCTACTCCCCAGGCAAGGGCAAAGAGCACACATAGAAGACTGCACCATCATTCATCCTCTCTTGACCTCTTTTTTTATTTGCTGCCAAAACAAACTATTTCTCTGAAGCATGACACTAATTCCATTGTTTGTAATGAGACCCTTCACATATTAGACATGTGCATAGATTATGCATAAGTGTAAGCCACCTCAGAGCTTTGTATTTCAAAGATAAGAGAACCTGAAGCTATACTTTTGTAACATTTTGATAATTTTTACATTTAGTGAAATAGTAATAATCTGTTTCAAAGCACTGGAAAAAAAAAGACGGACAGTAACATCGCTGTATTTTGGAAACAGAATTTTTGAAAATACTTCTATACTTTTTGAATCACTGAACTTGAAGTTTTTTTTCCTGGAAAAAAAATGGACCCCATTCATATTTAAAGGGAGATTATAAACAGAAAGGAAATGACTTTTTATGGAGTTAGATAGTAATAAGACAAGGGGAAATGTTTTTAAACTAAAACGGAGGGAATTTTTTCACTGAGAGACACTGAGAGACATAGTGAGACACCGGCACAGGCTGCCCAGAGAGGTTGTGGATGCCCTGTCCCTGGAAGTGCTCAAGGCCAGGTTGGATGGGACCCCGTGCAGCCTCATGTAGCATTTGATCTAGTGGTCAGCAACGCTGCCCATAGAACTAGATGATCTTTGAGGTCTCTTCCAATCCAAGCCATTCTTTCATATTTCTGTGATACTTCTGATGCACTAAATATTGCATGTCTGTAGGATCAACTTAAAAAAGGAGCAAAAATGTCATATTTAGTTTACTTTCCTGCACTGGATTGAGTTGATAGCTAAAACCTTAGCAAATATATTTGAATAACTTCTTTACTGCAAGAATGATGGAGCACTGGAACAAGCTGCCCAGAGATGTTGTGAAGTCTCCTTCTATGGAGATATTTAATACCCATCTGGATGTTTTCTTGTGGGACCTGCTGTAGGTAACTGGCTCTAGCAGTAGGTTGGACTAGATGACCTTTAGAGGTCTCTTCCAACACCAACAATTCTGGGAATCTTAGAATCTATGTATGCAGAACTAAGAAAATTGGCTAATGCACTCGCATGGGTACATCTTCTTCCTAATCTCTCCAGTTTATCCTGTGACACAGCCCCCTTGGCCAATCCCATAAAAGACTCATTGCTTCATGCAGCTGAACAGCTCATTAGTACTGTGGTTGATAGTGCTGCTAAGGCAGCTCACATACTGTGTCAGAGTAGACGATAAGAAAGAAAATGAAAGTAGTAATTTTCTTTTGCTCAGGCTTTTCCCCTCCTTTGATGTGATTTGTTAGAATGCACTGAGTAATTTGCTGGTGTTCCTTTTTGCCCAGTCAAGTTCCAGCAGTACTTTAAAGCTGCCCCAGGGTGCCTGTCACTACCTGACATCTGTTACTGTTGAAGGCCATCAGCCAGGTTTGCACATTGAGAACAAATTCTCAGTGGGTTCTGCAATTTCCCCCCACTGTTGCTGTGCAGCAAAGCCATATCTATTGATCACTGACGGGAACTGTGGCAGGTCAGCAATTACTGCTGACAGGAGCTCTCCTGCGCCTCGGTGCAGCAGTGTGCATTTATGGAGCTCGAAATGAACAGGTGGAGGGAATGGTACTGGGTGATTTGGGACAAGGAAAGGCTTGGCCCCTGAGAAGTGCTTTTGTAAACAAAGAAACTTCAAAGCACTTCAATTTATGAAAATAAAACCATATTATATGATACAAATTACCCATCTGGCACAGAATAGAAAAAAAATAAGGCCACGGAAATTGAGACTTACGTAAGATTAAATTAAATGCCTCTACATTGGAAAGTCAGGGATGATAATGAATCATTCCTAAACTCTCTCAATACTCCATTATACATCTGTTGCTTCAAATACAAACACATATGCAAGGAATTAAAGAAGTACTGACGTCTTCTGAGAAGTGCTAACATAATTTCTGCTTGGAAGTGAAGCTGTTCTACATAGTATTGCTTCCCCTCTCTTTCATAAAGTCGCAAGAATTTGCAACTGCCATCAATTCAGTTCCACACAATAGTAAAAAATTATCATGTTAATTGTAGGTTCGAGAGCTGTAAGTGATGTCACTCTTCTAAAGAGTGCTGCACAGATTTAGACACTTATCTGAGAAACAGAGAAAGAGAAAAAAAGAGCACATGCAATTCACGCCAGAAGTTAGGCAATTATGTGAAGTAACACATTTTGCTTTGTATCAGAAGAGGCAATAGGTAAATGTCAAAGCAATCTCATTGACCAGAGTTTTGGTACTAGAGCAACTAAATATCCAAAACAAAGATCTGGTTTCAGGCTTTGGGTCTGATACAGAGCCCAGAATGACTGCAGCAAGAGCAACTTACTGTCAGGTCTGCTGGGCAGCGAGCAGATCAGATGTCAGTCTTTCTATCTCCCTCGCTCTGGAAATAAACAAGCATTGTTTAAAGTGCACGCTCTACAAACCGTGTCTGATGGATGGCTGCCAGGATCAGGACCAGAAAAACATGTCCTCACATTCCCTGGGTCAGCTCAGTGCTGTGTTTCTGGCTGAGATGGCCAAAGTCTTGGTTTCGCCCTGAGGCAGTTCCTCTCCTGCCAAGCTGCATCACCACCTGGGCAAGAGGGCCATAGGGACTCAAGCTCCCTCAGCTTCCCCCAGCCCCACACCTCTGATCTCCCACTTCATAGAAACAGAGCAGCTTGAGTTGGAAGGAACATCAAAGACCATCCAGTTCCAACCTCCTGCCATGGGCAGGGCTGCCACCCACAAAATCAGGCTGCCCAGGGCCCCATCCAGTGGTCTTGAGTGCCTCCAGGGATGGGGCACCCACAGCTTCTTTTGAGATATCTGAACCCATGAAAACAGTGCAAGTCCTCCCCTCCCGGAGCAGGAAAGAGACTTTGCCTCCAAAGCAGCCCTAGTACTACTTGTACCTCTTTATTTGGTTAAAGGGTGCAAATAAGCCCTGCCTCTACCTTGCAAGCTGCTCATGAAAAGAACAGAGATACTCTGTCTGCTGCATGTTTTCATGCTCACGGTTTTGATGTGATAATGAAGCTAAAGAGGAAACACACACAGACTGAAAGACTTCTACAAACAGAAAGCTCCCTTCATCTGCAGAACAGAGACTTTGCTGCTCTTATGATGACACATTAAGGGTGCATTTGTTTCATGGCACCTCAACAGAGAGCAGGGGAATACATCAGGGGGATACAGGAGTTTAGCACTACTTTTCCCATTAACAAACAAGAAAAAAATTTAGCCAGAAATGTATGTAAATAGAAGTAGCAGAACACAAAACAAACATTCTTATTTGTTTTAAGTAATAGCAAAGAGCTTTAAATTTGGAGACTTCACTAGAAATATCTGAAATCTTTAGAAAATAAAAAACTGATAAAAATCAAATCTGAAATGTATGCAAGTGCAAGCAAGAGCCATTTATTTGAATTATCCACACCAGCATAACTTAGGCAAAAGGGCTAAAGCATTTCTAATAGCACCTCTTTTCATTAATTACAATGACACCACATGGAATTAAACTTTAACAACGTTCTTGCTGTTTTCAATTAAAGAACATGATTTCAAACTTGCAATGAGAAAGAAAGAAAAAGACTGAATTTCAGCTGGACAAGTGAAGTAGAATGAAGAGTTTTGTGGCTTCAGCCATAGCTGAACAAATTGCCAATAATAACTATAATACTGAAGATGCTCTTTTGGAACGGTAACAACACAGTGCTTCCTACGCTTGAAGCTTTGAAAGCATAAAAAGCACAGCAGGGACACAGACCTTTTTCTCCAAGATAATGTATCTGTTTGTTTCGAATTCAGCAGTTCTGATAGGTACTCATCATTGAATACCTGAAAGCATACTTTCCACATCAGAAAAAGCTCTTTTCCCTTCCTGTGTCAGCAGAGTCCCAGTGGCTCAGGACACGACTGCAGTGCTGCCACACCGGTGGCAGTGACCACAGCAAGTACAACTCTATGAGTGCAAACCAAGTCAAGTGCAGACCACAGTTTGTTCTATCAGATTATATAGACCTCCTCAGGCTGTGTTTTCTCATTTTTTTACTTCTGTAATTTCTGAATTAAATTTTAAATGTGCAACCGCAAATGCTATTTTTGTGGCCCCTGTGAATACAAACTTACCATGCCTTTCTGCTATTAGACCCTCGTTTTTCAAATTCTCTGTCCTGTCTCCAGTACACAAATGCTTCCATTCAGCCTACTCTGTTTTTCCCAAAGTTGGATTTTTTTAAACTTTCTCATAAATTTTCATTTTTTTCTTTATCACACTGGATATCACAGGAACCTACCACTGTTGGCTTGTCATATTCCTGTTTATGAGCTCAGCACAGTCTCAAGATCTTTTTTTCTACTTCTTTCTGAGGCTTTCTATAAATCTTGTTTCCATGCTGTTATTTATTTATCCTATCTTATTCAGGATATCTGACTCAAATTTCTCTTGACCTGACTTAAATAAAATGAAAGCAATAGAATAAGCCTGGGTTCATTTATTTTTTAATCACTTTTTAGTACTATTTTTATTTTTCAGACAACTCTTTCTACATCTGATTCTTTTTGCACAACGCAGCTGGGTTCACCAGGACATGTCTCATGTTTAGACAATAAGAATCTGGAACACAGAAAGAAAGGCTCCTAATTCTCCTTCCTTTGCCATTACTGCATAAAAGCATGTAATGTAATCAGTGACACTACATCCTAAAACATAACTAACCAAATATTATCAGCCTTTACTTGGAAGATTCTTACAGTGGTACAAAACTATTTAGTCACTTCAAGAATTTCATAATATGTACATAAACATCATGGTTTTGCATTATCACATAATATTCACATAGAAGTTGCTCTTATTTTTATGTAGATATTTCCAGACTACCTTTCTTTTCTGTCTCCACCTTTTGACTGATGAAAAGAACTCAGAGAAGAAACCGTGTAAGCCCTGAGTGTAGCGTTAACAGACCACAAGATATATCACGTGGATAGTAATAGCTAAGCAGAGACAGGAAAAGAATAAACTAAGCAAATGTTACAAGTACTCTGTTAAAATGTGTTCTGCATTGATACAGAGTTAAGTATCCCGCTTAGCACCCTAATGAACAAAAAAGAGTTTGAAAAAAATCAAATTCTTATCAGTTGGGTAGTCTGCATAGTATGCATTTTTAGGTCTCCGCAACACTGCAAAGAACCTTATAGACTAATGCTGCTAATCCTACTTGAGACCACAAATGTAATGTGACAATTTAAGTAAGTCAGGGGATAAGCTGTGCTCTTCTGTGTGATGTTGAATTTCATGAATAAAAAGGAGCAAGAATTACCATTAGCAGTATTTGCAAAAGTTGTAGAAAGGAAAAGCAGTCGAAATTATGAGAAGTACATGTTGGAAAGTGTATTAAAGAACATCTGGAGAGAAGCAAAAATTATATCTAATTTAAATAAGTGCACTCTGCCTTGCTCTTCTGCAGTGCATATTGCAATGCAGCTCCAAACTGGTCAAATAATTTTAAATAAAAAGAATAGTGGAGTCTGTTTCCATCTCACTGGCTATATGCGGAGTAAATATTGCTGAAGTAATCCAATTAGTCTTTCTACTATTTAATTTGATACTCCAACTAATTATCAGAAAAGTTGGACGGATGTAATTCCATAGGAATTATGCTGGTGCCAGCAGCTAACATCTGTACACATTGCTGGAACCAGAAAGTGGAACTCTTTGTTCCTGGATAGTGTTATACATTGACATAAAGTACCTGCTCAGTGGTCCTCAGGCTCCAGCAGCTCCTCAGCTGACTGTTATTGCAGTAATTTAAGACTTTATCTTCTCTGGATCCTCGGCAGATATCAGCCTCATTTCCAGAGGTGACCAGCAACATCTCCCCTTTCCCAGACTGACACTGAGGGCAAGGGGCATCTTTAGTCTGCTCTGCAGTCTACTGCAGCTCAGTCAGCCAGCAGTTGTCCAAGAGAGACCTTGATCTCTGATAGCCAAATGTTCTGGAGACGCTGTCTGCTGTCACATGCAGGGCTTTTCTCTTCGGCACTTTACATGTTAGTAGGTTGTGAAGTGATAATCATGGCTGCCGTCAAAAAATTAAATAAAAAGAGAAAGATGTAAGAGTTCCCCAGAAATTGCCAATATTTTTATAGCATCCTATTAACTAGTAGGAACCTACTNAGAGTGAAAAAACATCACAGATTCTTATTTCGGATCCAGTATGGCTCTGCGAGTCTCCGGCAAAGTTTCAATTTGAATAATCTGTACAGACCTGCATCCTAAGTGCCTTTTTTTTTTCCCCCTCTTTCTCTTGGCAGTAAGTTTTAACCACCACCAGGGAACTGTATATCTTGCATAGAGTTATTCAGGAAAATTGATTTCAAAACCAGCTGCTGAGTCCTATCAATTTTTTTAAAATTCAAGTTGAAAAGAAAAGCAATTCTTTCTTCTCCACTGAATGAAAAGTTTCCAAAAAAATGGACAAGAAATAGAACAATTTCTTGTATCATAGAATCCAAATGTTCTGTCATAGTCACTGTCAAAAGTGCAGGAGGTATTTTTTGCTAGGTATGCGATGTTACTTTCCATCTCTTTCAAAATAAATGTATGAGGTCTCCCTAAACAATCTGAGAAAACAGTACACGCTGAAACTTTGCAGATCTACTTTTGAGTTCCTTGTCCATATTCATCCATTCAGTCCAGTAACTCAGCTTCTGGATGGCTGTTAACAATTAAGATAATTATTGCTCACAGTGCTACTTTCATGCAGACCCACAGCTTTTGACTCCCCTCTTGTAAGTTCAAAGAAAGATAATTTTTTCTTCTTCTTTAAAAGATGCAGCACTTTCTTCCTGAAACTTATTTTCTAATTGCAGTGAAATAAATTATTTCAGTCTTGCTCATTAAGACAAAACTTTCCCATGAAAGGAGAACTCAGGAAAGTTGAACCTTCATTCTTTAAAGGTTCCTACCATTAAATCTTTCCCACTGTTAGTCTAAAACACACAAATTACTATCTACACTAACAGTCACAAAAATTACAGGCTTCAATGCAAGAGAACTTCAAGCAAAATTCTCTATTTAAATTTAGAGCATCTATGTTATCCTACTTCCTTATGTTCCCTCCCTACAAAACTGATGGATTGGTCCATTTTAAAAGTGTGAACCTGCCAAGATTGATCATGCACCTCTCCTGTAGAATGCACAGGAACTGATTTGGCCCTTGAGGTTGCACGTGCATGCTAAGTAGTCATTTTCGCTTTGATATACCCACTTAAAAAAACTGACATGATATTTGCTGTTCCAAAATCTGCGCTGGGTTCTGAAAAGATCATCAACGTGTTACAAGGAATATGCAAAAAGAATAAAGAGCACATTGCATTTTGCCTGGCTGAATATTACTGGAACAATAGTGAGGCCAGTAAGAAGAGAGTCCCCATTTCAAATGTTATAAGAAGTATATCTTGAAAAAAAGCATTTTGAGATACAAGGCATTTTTACACAGACCAGCACTGATTCTATGGGCCTTGGGGAGTATTCTTTTAAGAAAAAAAATCAAAGGAAGAAATCCACTGTGTCTTCTGAGTGGTCTTCCTTTGTTTTTACTGTAACTTTAAGTCCCATTTGTCACAGTGTAAAATGCATTTAACCAAGAATTTAGTTCCATACTACCCATGAAGCATAAGACATGAATAAATAGAAAATAGTAAGCATTACAGTCCTTAGAAATGCCAGCCTCTTCAGAGAAACTGCATAAAATATCGATGTAATTTCTTGTGGGGAAAAAAAAAAGAAAAAGGAATTTAGAGGCAACTGCTTCCTACAAATCCTACTAAACTTTGCCTGCGGCCATTAAATATCTTGTAAGCTGCACTTTTACTTAGAGCTGGAATGAATTATCAGGCATTAAAAAGACTGCAGTAACATGTTCTAATGGGATCTGTGCTTACACTAAATCTGGTTTGATCAAAATTATGTGAAAGATGCATACCTAAGAAAACTTGCATTGTGAACAAAGGAACAAAGAAAAGAAGCTGCTTACCACTAGAAAGCCTCTAGTACACAAGGATCTCCAGCAAGATACCCTTGCCTTCACTGCCAACCCTTAAATGAGGTCTGGGAAGGGGTGGAGCCAGGATCCATTGCATTGCTTGCACATGAGCTCCTCTGGGTTGGCCCTTCCTTCCCACCAGGTCCTCGATCACTGTTTCAAGGCATGAGTTAGCATTTCCACTACAGATCATTAAACAAACAGGTCATTACTTATTTGTTTTAGTGGATAGTCAGTCATTAGTGAAGGCTGGAAGGTACTTGAGAAATTAGAAATGGAACATTCTGTATGTTCATAGAATCATCTGTGTTGGGAAAGATATCCAAAGTCCAACCGCCAACCTGATCTATTGAGTTCAATCATTATGTCTCAAAGGCTCAGACTGCAAGCACAGTCAGTATAGGATTCAGCCACAACCAAACCAGAAACATAAAAGAAAACAATTAGACAGATGGGATAACCAAACTAGCGATAACTAGAAACTGCATAATAGCCTGATACACAAAGTTTTCTCTCTCTTCTTACAGTAGCTCAGTTTTCTCGAAAGACTATACACATTATTCAGAAAACATTTATGTTATTTATATATTCAATGGACCTGTCTTCAAATTTGTAAAAATCTTTACTCGATAACAAAGCAAAAGAATGATAAAGAAATTTACTTCTTAGTGAACTCATAACAACATAACATTGATATCCAGGGGCTGAGAAGTTTATAGTTTTATAGATCACTACCAGTGAGCATGGTAAATGACAATTTTTGAATAATGCTCTGAAATAATATTCTTTAAGTAATTTCCAATTAAGTACATAAAAATGAAAATAAACTGCACTTCTCTCTATTCTGTACAATAAAATCTGTTCTCAGTTTAATTTTGTGGAACACAAACATACATAAAACAAGGAGGGTGTGAAAAGGTAATATATTGTCTCACAAGTGCAGTTAAATCAGAAAGTTTTGCTAAAATATTTTCCCTTCTGTACTGAACACATTATCTTGTGAAGTCCTGGTATTCCTCTGCCATCCATCTCTCCTCACTTATTTTACTTGAGTCTTTTCTGTCTGAATATTGCAAAAGAAATGTGTCATTAAATTCTTTTCAAAGTGGTGTTTCTGAGTATGCTGGAATTATATTCTGTGTTCTTCATGAATCACAGGCTGCACACCCCAAGCATCAGATGTGAGCAGTTCATTACTGCTACAACTGCAATAAATGAAATGACTGTTTTCAGGGCACCTCAAAGGGAGCAATCAGCAGTCAGCCCTCACTGGCTGAGGAAAGGATGAATCCTACAGCCATAATCTTTGTGGGTTTTTTGTTTTTTTTTTTTTAATAGAAAATAAATTGACAGCCAAGGGAAAAAAATATATATATGTATATTTCTAAGAGACACAGAGACCTTTGAAAGGAATTTGTCTAAGCAAGGCAAACTGGAAAGCAGAAAATTGTTTACCAGAAATTATTCTGGAACAATCCTCTATTTTTTCTCGATGCTTTGCTTTATATCTTGTAGAGGTTTTTGAGCTCAAAAGCATCCAATATCTGGAAAGCATACACAGGGCCACTTTGCATGCTGGAGGTATATTTGAAATTTTCTGAAGTGTTTTCATATAGTTAGACCTCCTATTTGACTTATAATTACTGATTCAGGCAGTCTTTCTATAAACTTAGATCTACATGTACGCAGTGGGTTCAGTACATTCCTGGTGGCTGAAATAGCATTAAATCTTTATGACTAGATTTTCATGAGTGGAAATTTAACCAGTATATTCATTTTGCATGCATCCCACTATCTTACAGGCATGGATGGGAAAGTCAAGAGCATGAGTCACTTAGGAATTGCAGTGTAGAATAATTCTGAGTGATAATTATCTTTATGTTAAAGCCTAGGCTATTCCTTACCAAAAATATTCTTTACAAAGACAAAATATTTTTTAAAGGAAGAGAAGAATGCTTTAAAACCTGCTGTATTCATTCACTAAAATCATTTGTCAAGTTTAAACCTGAACTCTAGCCCTGGGCTCCCCAGGGAAATTCTAGAGTGCTGTGAAGAGCCATGAAAGTGAAGAGAGGCCTGGAGCATCTATCACCCTTATGAGGAAGGCCTGTGACTGTTCAGCCTGGAGGAGGCTGAGGGGGGATCTAATCAATGCTTATAAATATCTAAAGGGCAGGAGTTGAGTGAATGGGGCCTGGCTCTTTTCAGTGGTGCCCAGTGATGGGACAAAAGGGCGACGGGCACAAACTGAAACACAGGAAGTTCAATACAAACATGAAGAAAAACGTATTTACTGTCAGAGTGAAGGAGCACAAGAAAGGGCATCCCAGGTTGTGGAGTCTTCTTCTCTGAACATCAACATCCATCTGGATGCTTTCCTGACCTACTGTAGACTGTAGGTAACCAGATTTAGCAGGGGGTTGGACTCTATGATCTCCAGAGGTCCCCTCCAACCTCTATGATTTTGTGATTCTGTGATACTTTCAGAACCTCTTGGAATTGGGGTGGAGTGCTGGAGGGGAGATCATACTTCTCATCTGGCAAACTGCACCACTGAGAACTATCAAATAAGATGTAAACAGACATATACTTAAGTTTTAAGCATAGAGGTGACTGGCTTCTTCACACATTTGCCAAAAATGCGTGCTACTCCTGAGATATATTTGACAACCTCTCACACAGTACAGGACAGCAAACATCAAAGCAAATTTACATTGTCATGATACCACACTCCAAAATGCAGATTTAAAGTGTAGGAATGTTCCACTTTTTTGGCATGCCCTCCCAAAAAATGATTAGAGGCCAGTCATCACTTAATCTTTTTGAAGGATCTCGAATTTGAACATCTGGTATCCCTACTTGTCATTTCTTCTTTGCTTCTTCCTTTCAATTTTGAAGAGGTAAGAAAGACACCAGCAAAGTTCGTGACAAACACCAAACCTCAAAGATTTTAGGCTGGATAGACACCATCCATACTTCCTTTGTTTCTGAATCATAAAACCGTAGAATATCCTGAACTGGAAGGGACCCACAGAGATCACTGAGTCCAACCCAGGGCTCCACATAGCACCACCCAAAAACCAAACTCTATGTCTGAAAGCAGTGTCCAAATGCTCCTTGAACCCCGCCAGCTGTAGAGATTATAAAAGCTCTTTTCCAAAAGATGCTGTTGCAGTGTCTGGAAACTGTCCAGCACAAAAACAATTTGAATGTGGTCATGACTGTGTGTCAACTAAAGTCAGTTCAGATTGGCTCAGCTATTGTGAGGTCCATAATTAGACATGATTCATACACCAGAAATAATCCTTCCTTAACGGCTATCAGTGAGTGGCAGTTTTTGACAAGATATCAGGTGGAGAGAGAGATAGATGAGGACTGCAGACCCTTCATTCAGGAAGCCAGGTGTTGGATCAGCTGCATGCCCACATTTCGACAACTGAGTGCTTCCATAAGCATCTTACAAAACAAACAACAAAAACAACAAAAACCTCTTTTTTGTCCAAACTGAAATGGAGTTTCCAGATCAAAGAGCAACAAAAACACAAACAAAGAAAAGAATAAACACAGTAGATAGCAGCTCTGGGCATATCATCCAAGATATGATAAACAAAGCTGCATGTGATCATTGTTTCCACTAAGGAGAAATGAAATTCTTTTGATCTGATAAAATGCACAGGTTAACAGCCAGAATGAGAGCTGCAAAATCACAGGTAAAATCCTATTTTATTCTTGACAAAGCAGAAATGATTTCTTCAGAAGGGAAAAATACCTTTTGACCAACCTTATTCTTTTAGAGTTTACCTCTTTTTTTTTTTTACAGAAATAGATAAACTCTTCATTTCTTCACCTGAAAAAAAAAAAAAAAGTCATAAATAGATCAAATATAGATTTGAAACAATTCAAGTCAGAGAAATACATCACACAATACATAAAAGTAGAAAGCAGGAAAAAAAAGTATTTAAAATTTTTGTCTGAGAAAACATCACGTATATTCAAATGATAACCAAGTACTGCACCTATTTTTTCTTACTCTTTCTGTAGTTGTTATTTATATTTTATATACATACCCCTACAATTCACCAGAGAATTGCACAACATATCAGTATGCTCATAACACAGAGCATTCAGCTGAAACCACCAAGAAAATGTTAGACTCTTTGTTAGCCAGAAGTCTGTTTGCACATCCAGTAACTATAACCGTGATTTTTTTAATCTCTGATTTTCTGATCGATTTCAAATAGTGAAAGATTTTGTATTTTTTACACTTCAAGTTGATAAGAGAATGCATGCTTTTGAAGGACTTTAATGCTATGTCACCCACAGGTATAACCGGGTTATTATTGAAGATACAGGACAAGATTTCAAACAGATGCAGTTCCGCATTTGCTTTATTTGGCTTATGTTTAAACAGCCCCACTTCTGTGCACTTTGACAGAATAAGGTTATAGATTGAATTAATAAATAAAGCAAACAGGACCAATTAAGTGCATACAATCCTTTCCCTAGTGTGCTTGCAGGTACATTTGCAGCACTGGGCAATCTTTTTCTTAAGTTAGCAGATATGTTACAGAGCAGAGCTCTTTTATCACTTGAGTCTTTTTTTCAGGTTTGAAAAACGGTACACGGCAGGAGAGCAAGGTATTGTTTACAATGTATTGCAAACCTTTGTTATCATTAAATTAATCTAAATACTTTAAAATAACCCAGAGATTTTAATTTATTTTCTAGGCATATTCCAACTTGCATGCGGTACATGGTCTTAATTCTCTTTTAATATCCCATATGAGTGCTGTGTAAAATAATCATTATTTACTCAGCACCAGTGGCAAAGGAAACCACTGAGATGAAACCACGTGGATTCCCTGTGGGCAGCAGCATGGAGGAAACTGGTGTCCATTCAAATGACACAACTTTTGAAAATAAAATTCATATGTAAATTACCCAGGGCATAGAACTTGCAGTTGGACACTGATGGTCCTAAACAACATTTTGACAATAATAAAAAATAAACGAAATAAACCAAAATTGCAAAATGCATTCACTGAGAAAAAAAAGGAGCATTTCAGTGATTTTCTCTACGGGCTTTTCACTCTCTCTCTTCTATAATATCTTCTGATATTATAGCATAATAACATAATATCTTTCCATTGCTATTTCAACAGCTTTCTACACAGTTCCACATTTCTTTCACCTGCAGGCAGCACCTCACCTGATCTCTGACTCCAATTGGGGAAGCCACACTATTCAGGAAAATGGTAACCTGTAGATAGAACCTCGCTTGCTTTCACAAGAGAAGCTCTTGAATGGAGTCACTGGCAAGATCTGGCCTTCAGCTGTAAGCTGGTGCATGGACTTTGCAATAGCCTTCACATCTGGGGTCCCCATGTATGTATGATTAATGACTAAGTGCAAACAACGAAAGAAATGGTTTTGATACCATCAAATTCATCATTTCATTTCAATATAATATAACTATGCTTTCACTTTTTAACTAAAGCCTCCACTGTTCAGCTCTAGGTGGGTGCTGTGGCTGTAAATTGCTCTTTTCTTTTCTAGGAGAAATAAACGGGTGATCTGAGGTGAAATTTTCATTGACCTGAGCTTCAAGAAAGAAAATCTGAAGGAACAACACAGCATTGTGGCTATAAAACTGTCTGCTTAACAGCTTTAAGTAATAGGCTGTATTTCAGGAGATTAATTGAATTGTGGTCAAATTCAACTCAAAGCTCTTTCATTCCCATGTAATTTTCAGCCATCCATTGTTCACCCATTTAATCAACTGCCGCTTGCTTTCCAGGCTCCAAAAAAAAAAAAAGCAGCAGGCGGATTGCCATTGAGGCTAAAAAGACAAAAGCAGCAATTATGAAGTTCTCAACGCCCTCATAACTCTTTCCTGAAGGTAACCTAGCACAACTCCCAGCTCAGATCACCCGACCCATGTGCACAGAAATGGACAAGCAAACAGAGTGTGTGCCCACAGCAGTTTTAATCAGTTACAATCAAACTAATTTTGATTTAAGTTGTTCACAGGGAGGTGACAGGATAATCACGTACAAACACATCCTCTGAAATAACAGTCATTTGATAATCCCATGCTGCTGTAATCATTACATTCCTTGTTCATTTGCACTCCTACAAAGCAAGCATTTCCAAACATTCCCTTCTGATGTACAAACATAAGAAGAGCAAAAATTACATGTAGGAACCTTAACTAAATGACAGTAGAAGTAATCAAGCTCAAAAACATCTGTCATTACTGGCTGTGCAGTGGAGTTTGCTTTAAGAACTACAGTGTGGGAGTCTTATCTTGTGAGCAGACAAAAACGGTATCCTGGTTAGCTGCCGGGAGAACCAGCACAGCCTAAACCTTCAGATACAAGTCAGGCTTCATGAGTTTGGAGATATTTTCTAATAACAGTATTACTACAATATCCAGGAGCCTTTTTATTCACCCAGGACACCTGAGCAGGATGTGACGTAATGGCACAGATTGGGAAATGAGCACTTCTTATTTAAGCAGAAAATGTTCTGTCCTGCTGCTGACTTGTATTTTGCCTGGAGGTCCTGCCAGCACTAGGCTCACTGGGGCAGCTGCATTTTCACCTTTGATATTTCCTGAAATTGAAATATTTTGACATTTTGCTTATGCACTGTGACAGTTTTGCCCCTTCCCAGTGCCCCTCCAGATCTCTTTGCTACTCAGACTCTTGCAACCCAAGCCAGTCACCTCTGGTCTGACCCTGAAGCTCAACTCAAACCCAAGAGGGCAAGGTAGACTTCAGGAGAGGCGCAGGGAGAGCTTCTTCCTCCCGGGAAAGGAATGAAAACTAGGATTGGCAACCCAGTCACATGCATGCCTACAGGGCAACAGCACAAATGTTGCAGACGCCAAACAGTACTGCTTCATGCAGGAGAAGTGTTTCCAAATGTGGTCCAGTCTCACAGCTCCACAGCGAGAACATCAACCTTAGGATGGATGCAAACAGAAAGAAGCTATTCAGATGCACAGTATAAAATAATATCAAATTCCCCACAGCCTGCGCAGGCAACCTCTCTCTTTTTCTCTCTTGCTTCTCCTTCTGTCTTTCATTGCCATCTTTCCCAGCTTTTTCCCAACAGGATAAAACTCAGCAGAAAACAGCTTCCTGACTTGGCTTGCCCTGTACCAGAAGGTGTACCTATGTGAAGTGTCATTTTAAAAAACAAGATTCTCCTTGCAGAGAAGCAGTACTTCTCATTTTCCAAAAAGGTTCAGTGACAAAAAGCATGTTTTCCCAAAGGGTAAACTGAGGCTTCGAATAATGGCATGTGTGGTCACCTACAGACCATTGAAGGAGCATCGCATTCTCCCCAGCTTTCTCATATCTCTATTACTATGAAAGGTGTTTCCTCAGATCCACTGGCACAAATGGAAACTTATGGGTAGATCCACTAAAGGGCTTATTCTAGCATTAGCAATGCACAGCATTCTGTAGTTTTTGAATGTTGTCTACACACTGTAGGTTTTTCAATTGCCAGGCACCACTCTAAAGCCTTAAGAATAAAAAATTGCAGACAAGTTCTTTGTTTTCAGCTTTGCGTTTTGCTGGAAGCAGACTAGCAACTTTAGAAGAAATTACTATTGCTCCCATGGGTCACAGTGTAGAGGGTCTATATTTATTCAGAGCCTCCCGTGGGGCCCTATTCCAAAGTGATATTCCACAAAGTGATATCTCCCCATCCTCATCAACCTTTTGTTTAACTGCAAGTATAAAGGTATATAAAATACTTGGCATTACACTCTACCCTAAATCTGGGATCAGGTGAGTCTGAAACTTTACAGTTTTAGGAATAGATTATCTCATTCAGTCACAGAATCACAGAATGGCTGAGGCTGGCAGTGCCTTCTGGGTCCATCAGGCCCAACCCCCGCTCCATCAGAGACACCAGAGCAGGGGCCCAGGCCCACGCCCAGGCAGCTGCTGAAGGTCTCCGAGGAGCAGACCCCACACACAGCCTCTGGGCATCCTGTGCCAGTGCTCCGTCACCTGCACAGCGCAGAAGTGCTCCTGGTGTTCTGAGGGAACATCCCATATTCCAGTTCGTGCCCACTGCCTCTTGTTCTGGCACTGGGCACCAGTGAAAAGAGCCTGGCTCTTTTTTCGTTGAACTCTCCCATCAGGTATCTATAGACACCAATGAGATCTCCCTGAGCCTCCTCTTCTCCAGGCTGAAGAGCCCCAGCTCTCTCAGCCCCTCCAGGAGAAGTGCTTTAGCACTACCATTCATCTTTACTGAGATGGAAAGCCCTAAGCACTCACCCAGAAGATGCCTGTGCTACAATTTTATCATTTAAAAATTGTGCAAACATCCGCTCTTTCTTTCCTCAGTCACTGAAGTAGCTGAATTAGCACAGGAGCAAGTTTCTAACATTTTCCCTGCCTCACTGAAGGAAACATGCTGTGCTGGTGTGAGAGGAGAAGTTCATGGAGAGCTCTGGCTGGAGAAGGGCTGTGAGACCCCACACTGAGCAGGGTTTGGAGGCTGCATCAGCACCTTGTGGCTGCCAATGAGTTCACCTCAAACCATCTTTAGGGGGCAACCACTGTCCTTTCCCCTCTACCCCCCTATCTCTGTGCATCTCCTATCTTTTACCCGTTTCCAGCCAGAACTGTCTCTTATTCTGTGGCTCTGCCCCTGCTCTATTCAGTTCCCATCACTTCCTCCTCCTCTCTCCTGTGTCTCCAGGTGCCTTCCTTCCTACTGGGAACTACGTTTAGAAATGTCTCAGCCTAACCTTTGTCTTTCCATTCCTCCTTCTCCCCTTAGGCAGCTTAGACAGCTGATTATGGCTTTAGTTTGTTCCTTTGAGGGTGTTAAAATAAAATATTTAATCATTGGAGGCTGAAATTCAACCTACCAGAGCCAGAAGGTAGGGCTTTAGAAACTTACAAAACCTTGGAGGTTCCCAAGCGAAACTCAGCAGCTTACTCTTCCTTGATACAATATTGCCAATATTATTTTGCGTTTTCTCTTTCGCTGCTGTTTGTTAGCCCCTTTCCCTCCCACCTTCTCCTACTAGCAGAATCCCAGAACAAACCAAGTGTCTCTTTTGTGCTTGTTATACCGTTTCCTCTCCTTCTCATTTTCGGCTTCATCTGCTCAGCTCATACCCTAGCATAGCCCTCATGAATGTTCCATGTCACAGACTTCAAACCAATCCAGAAAAGGCCTTGCTTTAAATTTGAACAAATTATTTCAAGGAAGAAATGTATAACAAGAAACCGGTTAGACACAACTTTTATACTGTATTCCTTTCCTACACACTTAATTTCTTCTTCGTCTTATGCTATTAGCTCTTCAGAAACAGGAAGTTTTTAACAGTAGTGAAATCCTTTATAAAAGGTAATAGGAGAACTCCTATTGATTTCAATGAAATTAGGATTTCATCTTTTTTCACAGTTACTCCTCAGTAGACTGCTGCTCTTTATCAAGATGTATCAGTTACATTTGCAACTGCTAGCACACTGATGCTATAAGTAAAATTCAAGTCAGAAATTTCTATTCAATTTAAAGAAGTAAGGTCTCTAGAACATCTGTTTCCAGAGAATAACACAGTAAGATGCTTACTGTTCTGTTATTTTCTTTAATGATTTTACTGTCTGTTCTTTACTGTATCCCTAAGCATTAATTAGGAAATTGCTTTGACAGAGACCTTAAAAAATTGCCGAAGAAGCATAATTGTTATCCTTGTCATTACAATTTGTGACCACTTTCTAAAGCCTTTTCAATCACCCTTTTTTATATTGATTTTGAAATCTCCAAGGAATTTAGCAACAAAGCAAGGCTACATCATTTAAGGCAATTGACTTACAAAAGCTATCATCNCAGCATGAAATGCACAATAAAGGGTCACCATCATAGGGTTATGCATCTTCTTTCTCAGCTTGTATATCTGGAAGTCAATACTGTACTGTTAGTTAAAATTAATATTGGCTAGATTTTACTGGAAGGTTATCAAGAACTGCTTAACTTGAAAGCTTTAGTAATCCATCAAAAAGTCCAAGAATCTTCTCAAAATGAAGTTTATGGAACGTGCCTTAGACACTATTCAAGTATTGTCAAAATAATTACCATTAAGGTGGAATTCTATGTATAACTTCAGGAATTGTGTGCTGTATTCTTCCTTTACTTTTTATAGTGATTAGGAAACCCAAACAAATAAAGAAGCATTTCAACCTAAATCAGCTATATTGGATGACTGAAGGAGATGGATTATTACTTAGTGAGTTAAAACTACTTTAAATGAGAACTGAGCGCATTTGTTTAAAATTCCTGATTTGTTTTGAAACTGACCAGTCCATATGCACTAATAAAGTAGTTTAGGGGAAAAGTAGATGGGTATGTTAAATAAACAAAATACATACACACAAAAAACCCCCAAGAGATTAAGTTTCCAGCACCTAAACAAACAAAAGAGACAGTACCCAGTTCAACAAAGTTGCTCTGATTCATTTAAACGTAACAGATTCCCAAATTTTTGATATGGCTTTGTTCAGTCTTACCTACACTTGGGATTAATAACTTCAGGTCTTCAAAAACACTGTGTGGGTCTCAATACCTCCTCCAGACCAAGCAGTTTAAAAACCCTCAAGTTCCAATTCATTACATCCTTTCTTACAGTGATTACAACTACAGCATTGCTAGTCAGGTTAGCCTACCCACGTTCATTCTATATGCTAACAACATAAGGCCACATCAAGATAGAGCTTCAGTAAGAAGGACTTGCCATTTGTTCACTCACCACCCTTGTTATTCTTACCTCAAGGTTTCTTATTTATTTTGACCTAAGTATTAGCTCTGTACAGGGTTAAACCAATCTCAATATTCAGAAATCAGAGTAAAACCATTCTTGAGTACATAGCTCAATGAAGCACAGCTTCTGGGCTCTCCCAGAGAAAACAAACTCTTTACATAAGTGCTTCGGAAGTACTGTTGGGCCCGAAATAGTTCTTCTGTGTCAAGAATAGCTCATCTTCCAACCTCTACAAAAATTCAAAATGTAGCAAGTACTACTCTTCCAATATTTCTGAGACTCAATGATCACCTTTATTACAAAATCAGTGTCCCAATTATGAATATAAGCTGAAACCTGAAATTCCAAATAGCTTAATACTTCCACAGAAACACACGAATTCAAGCAAGCAGAAACCACCAGAAAAACCATTTTATTGCAACAATGTCCCCATCAAGTGAGATGGCAAAAATTAAGTTTTATTACATTTTGCATTTCTACTTTTTTATGTAAATATAAATTCAAGAGTGTAAAATAAATCCACATATAAAAACACAGAAGAAACATTCTCTTTCAGTGAATGCAAAAAGACTTACATACTGAATAATCATGACAAATCATCCGTTGTCCATTTTTCCAAGTACACAGGAGTGAAAGAATGCAGAAGTTTATTCTCCAAAAGCATCCTGCATAGAGTCCTTAAAGTATAAGTGATATTTAATAATCTCAAATTCTTGAGTTTATCGATGTATATTCCAAGAAAAGGAGAGAGAAAAACCATCTCAAACTTCAGATGATTTAAACTCCATCTAAAATAACCTACTTAAAACGAGATTATGCTCAATTCTTATAGCTGAAGCATCACAACTATTTTATTAGTATCATTACTTTGGAAAATTATTTCTTAGTAGTTCTTCCTGCCTTTAGAATTAAGTCAGAGTATTTATTTCAAATAGCATTGTTTACTTATACTGTAAATACATTGCGGAAAATAACTCCACATGCTGGTACAACAGGCCTTCATGAAGTTCCATTTAAACATTACTATCATGTACCTTAAAAAACCTACAACCAGGGACTGCAGCATGAAATGCACAATAAAGGGTCACCATCATAGGGTTATGCATCTTCTTTCTCAGCTTGTATATCTGGAAGTCAATACTGTACTGTTAGTTAAAANACATAAATCTAATATAAAGCATATGCAAACAAATACACATTTTGCTCCATGGTGGAAAATACCATGTTGTTAGTTTGTTTTCTTTGGTTGGTCGGTTGTTTTTCAAAAGAGTTAAATACATAAAAGAGACCTACTGTCCTGCTATTTTCCTAAAGCCATGCTTCTCAGATGACTTAAGTATCTCATCATGGAACTCATAGCAAGCAGCATGATGACATATGAACCAACACAATTAACTAGACACAAATATGGAAGCCAAAGAGAGGAAAAGATGGCTGTTATTCACTTCCACAAATTCTCTCTCTGTATAAATAACTGTCATGGGAGAACTTTCATTCAAAACCTTTGTCATCATGGTTTTGAGAGAGGACTTGTGTCAGTACCTCTTCCCTTCTGGAAAAGCACCATTCACCATCTCTGAGGTCTGAGGCACAATGCAGCAGAAGAGTTTGAGCTTTCAGTACAAATTGAACTGAGAAGTATCTGCTCTGTGATTCTCATCTAATGGGAGGACATCAATGAAAACTAAATTATATAAACAGCATTGCAAGCTGCAGGGATCAGAAGTAGCAGTTGAGTAAAGAAGATATGAACATACAAACTTTTAGTGTAAGTGCCTAAAATGACAGCTAAAAAATTGAACACTTTTGTGGACCTTTGCCTCTGTGATTTGCAAGTCCCCTTGGTTCTTTAATTTTTATTTGCCAGAAAATAATCTCTTAAATACATTATTCACTGACATTCCATGTTTCATCTCTAGCCATTTCCTAGAGCAGACATTCTCCCAGCATCTTAGACAATCAGTGCTTTGCAATTAATGACCACTGGAGTCCGTGGACTAGATACAAGTCAAAAGATCAGTGGTAGACAAAAAAGACAAGGTTATTGTGACAGAGCTAAATCTGTCCAATGACAGCTGCTACCAGCACTGCAGAAAAAAAAAAAGACATTAACATAATAGTTTGAATAGCAGTAAAATAAGATATTATGCTTACAGGGAAAAAAAAAATATGTAGCAGAATTTATTATTAATCCCAGATTAGGAACACATCACTATCGCTCCCCAAAATGTCAGTTTCCTCTTCTTTAAGCGCACACACAAAAAAAACCTGAAAAACGAACAAACAAACAAATAACAAATAGTGATCAATTTTGAAATCTAATTTCTGATATGATAAGTCCACCTCTCTGGACTTGTGCAAAGCATTTGACACTGTCCCACACGTCATCATTGTCTCTAAATTGGAGAGGCATGGGTTTGACGGATGTACCACTTGGTGAATAAGGAATTAGCTGGATGGTCACACTCAAAGAGTAGTGGTCAACAGCTCAATGCCCAGGTGGATACCATTGATGAACTCTGTTCCTCAGAAGGTCAGCATTAGGATTGGAAATGTTTAACATCTTTGTTGGTGTGATATGCACAGTGGGATTGAGAGCACTCTCAGCAGGTTTGCTGACAGCACCAAGCTGCATAGTGCAGTCAACATGCAGGAGGGAAGGGCTGCCATCTACAGGGACCTGAGAGGCAGGCTTGGGTGAACATCACGTGGTTTAGCTAGGTCAAGTACAAGGTCCTGCACCTCGGACGGGGCACTCCCATGCACAAATACAGACCGGTCTGAGAGTAGACTGAGAGCAGCCCTGAGGAGAAGGACTTGGGATACCAGTAGATGAGAAGCTTGATGTCAGCCAGCAGTGTGTGCTTGCAGCCTGGAAGGCCAGCCGTATCCTGGGCTGCATCAAAAGAGGGGTGGCCAGCAAAGAGAGGGCTGCATCCCTCTGCTTCGCCCTTGTGAGGGCCCCATCTGGAGTACTGCATCCAGGTCTTGGGCCCCCAGCACAAGAAAGACATGGAGCTGTTGGATCAGGCCCAGAGGAGGACACAAAAATTATCAGAGCGCTTCTCCTGTGAAGACAGTTTGAGGTAACCTAGCTTGCTCAGCTTGGAGAATAGAAGACACCGGGGAAAACTGATTGTAGCCTTCCATTAGCTAGAAGGAGCTAGCCTACAAGAGAGCTGAGGAGGGTCTTGTTACAAAACCATGTAGTGATTGGGTGGCAGGGGGTGTTGAAGGAGGACAAATTTATTTTAGATATAAAGAATAAATTTTTTATTCAGAAGGGGATAACATACTGGAATGCTTTGCCCAGAGAAGCTGTGGATGCTACATCCCTAGAGGGCAGGTTGGATGGGGTCCTGCCTACAGCAGGGGCTTGGAACTAGATGATCTTAAAGGTCCCTTCCAACACAAACCATTCTATGATTCTACGAAATAAAGTCATGGAGATGCATGGCACATCATTAAAAATAAATAAATAAATAGATCAGTAAGGGTTAAAGAAAATCTTTAAAGAAAAAAAAATCCGAATTTCTAGGTATGGAAGAAGTCACCAGTTACAGGTATTTAAGATGATGATCCTATTACAGCTTTCCAGAAGATACTCACACAATCATTATTTTAGAAAGAATGAAACAGAGGAGCTGTAGAGCAAAGAAGTAGAGTATTTCCACAGGAGATGGACCTTGTCACCTTTCCCACGTCATACAACATACAATCTTTGGCCAGAAGACAGCTTAAATATATTCCCACATGATCTAGCAGTTAGAATTGATTCTAGATGATCTTTGAGGTCCTTTTCAACCCAGGCCATTCTACGATTCTATGATTCTATGATTCTATGATTTTGCTGCAGTCTAACTACAGGCTTTACTCCAACAAGAAATCTTTATTTGTATTTCTAAAGCTTTTTCAGTTCCTCTGTTCTATAATGTACTAAGTAAATACATGCTGCCAACCTTTGCATCTATGCAAAGTCTTATTCTGGCCTTGAAAGGTTCAACATTCGCCTCTTCCTGCTACTACTACAGCAGTTTAGGTACGTGTCTTCCTTTTTAAGACAATTTGAAACTCTGTCTGATTAAGATTGTTGCCAATGCTCATCTCAGCACTGGCTTCATTAGCAATGCTGAGATCACACTGTGGAAATAGTATGACAGATCTGTTTGTCTCAAGCTTTAATTAATACACTTGCTTTTTTTGGCCGGTATTTTGTATTAATTCCAAATTTCAGAAGTAAATCAGCAATTGTCAGTAAAGTGGTACGACTCTCCAGACAGCGAAACTTGCATAATCCAGAAGCTTGGATAGCCACTGTGGCTGTTGATGCAAACACTGAAGGTAGGGCTGAGGTCTTCTTTTGGCATAGGAACTAGGATGGAAAAATTCTTGCTGCAAGCCTTTGGTAGCAACACTGTGCTCCGAGGTGTTCCCCCTTTCCTCCATCACTTACATTGCTGTCTCTGGGAAATGTACCACTGCAGCCAGGCTTTAATGCCAAATGCTTCAGAACATTTAACATGCATTTATTTTGTGTCTGTTTGCCTCTCTTACAGTTCATAACAATAAGGTGCTGGGTTAAAGCATCTGCACTGCACACTACTCTTCAAAGCAGATGAGCAGCAGTTCTGTGTAGCAGCTAGGTATAGCATGCATAGCAGCAGCCACCTACTGCATTATCTAAGTCAGGCACAGGTATGCATTACAGCAATTTTCTACAAAGCCATAGGTTCTTCATGTACAGTTCTGAAGTAAGCATGGGTATGAAACTCAAGATGACTTGGGCAAATGAAGACATCTAATACTTAAATTACATTGCTTCTACAGTGTGATACCCTACATTTCTATGAATGGAAGGCTATAACTACATCAGCAACTCTGGAAAGATCTCAAACAGTATTAAATGGCACCCCAAAAGAAATTTATTATACTAAGCTTCTGAAACAGTAATCTCAGACAAGTATTTAGAAAACCATAAAAGTAATCACTTAGAATGATTACACATCTTCCAGCTATATATCTAAGCAAGTTAGCTCAGGAACGGGAACGTTTCATTACATAAGCTTTCTTTTTTTTAACTGCCTCTTCTGGTTCTAGTGCTCCACACCACGTCTATTATAATGCGATACTGCCCTCTCCTGGTAGAATTTAAAAAGCACAAATTCTTGCAATTCCACAGCAAGATGAGAAAGCATTTTTAATTTTAAGGGATATAATACACTCCATATTTTGTAGGAAACAAGTTCGGGGGGGAGGGGAGACAACAAATTAAAACAACTGTAATATTATAAATATTGAATTTAGTTTTGTAGGATGTCAAGCTAAAGGTCATCACTATTATCAGATTATTGAAAGCCAATGTTATAAATTTAGAGCAAAAAGTACAAAAATACTGCAAAGTTCGCTCTTACGGATTCCATCATGTAAATCCTATCTAAATACTATCATTAGTAGAGAGAAACAAACTGATGGCAAAGATAAAAGTAATTCAGGTTTGAAAGTTTTAACAAATATTTAAAGTGATCAGAATAACTGATGAGCAAAATCTGCTCTCTCGCTAACATACAAAGATCTGTTAGCATAGATGTGAGAATATGTTTGATTAATATGAATATACAAACTGATCTGCTGTTACTGTTTATCTGCCAATTACTTCTCCCCATGAAAATTTTCCCTCCTTTAATCCTTAATCCCTGCTCCTGTCCCAGAATACAAAATAATAACAGCCCAGGAGTCGAGGTGATAGTCAAGCTTGTTTTCACACTTCTAACTATGATGAGGTATTTATGATCATCATGCAATGCTGCAGCACAGAAATGCTGGCCTCCTATATTAGCAGAACCCTGAGAAGCTGCAGGACAGGGCAATGCAGGTTTGGGATAGTGAGATGGGACCTACATGTGGGATGTGGACCCCAAGCATGCACAGCTCCCCAGGCATCAGTTCATGAACTGGGCAAAACTGCTCCTCAGGGTAACAGAAGTACAATCTGAAATGCAGGGTGGCACATACAGGGAGTCTGAATACTAGTTGCAGCTGCAGAACAATGAAGAAAGAGAAAGCAGCAAATGCACACAGCAAACATACAGACAACTCCATGCAGATCCTGGTAGAACAAGACAACTGCAGTATCAACAAACTTCACCTCTGAATGACTGCAGACACTTCAGATTCAGTTACCCTAATAGAGCAGTTTGAAGCTGTGGATTTAAGATGGAAACAAATGGCAGCTGAGCATCACCCCAAAAGAAGGAAAAGAAACTAAGTACTTCTATGAAACGCAATTAAAATTGTAACGCATACACTTTTAACTGCTCTGTTTTGTTTCCATCTTCCAAAGATGGAAAACTACCTACTGCATTTTGATAACTAGAGATTAGTAAGCCTCTAGATCTGGATGAGAAATCAAGTGAAAGCTTCAGTAAAAACAACTTCAGTCATGTTGGTTTACATTAGAAGATGGAAAAAGTCCTCATCATGGACATACAGGTGGTACTGTACCTGAAAATCATTCTGTGCACAAGAGCTACATAGCTTTCTTTATAGATTTCAGAGAAACTTGTAGTAAAGATCTGAAATTCACTAATACAATTCCAGAAGTAGAAGTCTAAAGTAAGGATCCTGAAGTATTTTCTTTTATTGTTTTTTTTTTTTTTTTT
>JACDJE010000164.1:21704-57259 GCA_016647715.1 Pavo muticus | reverse complement strand
TTTGGAAAATTATTTCTTAGTAGTTCTTCCTGCCTTTAGAATTAAGTCAGAGTATTTATTTCAAATAGCATTGTTTACTTATACTGTAAATACATTGCGGAAAATAACTCCACATGCTGGTACAACAGGCCTTCATGAAGTTCCATTTAAACATTACTATCATGTACCTTAAAAAACCAACAACCAGGGACTGCAGCATGAAATGCACAATAAAGGGTCACCATCATAGGGTTATGCATCTTCTTTCTCAGCTTGTATATCTGGAAGTCAATACTGTACTGTTAGTTAAAAATTAATATTGGCTGGTCATAAATACTTGGACTAGGAACTTTACTGTTCTAGAAAAATTGGTTATATTGTCTGTTATTTCACACACAAAAAAAATTATCAGTATTAAAAATGTATAGTGCAGGATATTTCTTCATAAGGAATGTTTTTCACTGGGTCCAGGCAGATTGTTCCAATGACTGTGGCTTTTAATGCACATCATATCAAGTTCTTAATAAACAGTGTTTTGCCTCATGGTTATGTTACAACAAAGAATTATGAAATTAAGATGTTAAGAACATACAAAGTTAAAAAAAAAATCAGAACTGCAAGTAACTTCACAAGTAGAAGAGGAAAAATTGTAAAACAATTTAAATCAGCACTATCGTGGATCCCCACAGCTGCACTGCTACTCATAGGTTTCCAAAAGATGCATACGATTTTATGAATAGTTTTGTGCTAAGAGCCATGCTCAGAAACAAAATATAGGCTAGCACAAGTCTACCTTCTTGGAGATGCATGTTAAGTATAAAACCTACTTACTAAAGTGCATTTGCCAAACAAATCCTAACTTTTACTATAATAACTATTTCAATAAGCAATACAAACTAAATTTTGTTGAAGTTCTACCTCTACTTAAAAGCAGTAAATACAGATGACAAATCTAAAGTACAATCTTGTATTACAAAACATTATGTCTCAATGCCATGAGCTGCAGAAATAAACAAAAAGTACTGTCCTAAACATCTCACAAGTGAGGAAGTGCCTCTAGTTAGAAATACTGAAAGCATACAATGGAGTTAAGTATAAGCAGAGCTGAAGTAAGCATTGCTTTCCTTTTCATTCAATATGATGTTTCTTTAAGGCTCTGAGATAAGCTGTTACTTTTCTCAAGATCTTTTGGCAAAAGGTAAATGCAGAAGTAGTAGGGTCACCTGACGTTTCAGAACTTGCACTTTCGTATTTCATTAAAGCCAGCTAATTCAGTGTCTGTATACATTTATTGCACTTGTGTTGTTGGAATACATTTATACCAACATAGTAATAATGATTGCAACAAAGCCATAGTAAAATTAACTTTTTAAAAGGGTCTGGTACTGACAGTAGAGGATAAGTGTCTGCATGTTTAAAATGTTCCCCTAATAATAAATACAGACAAACTGCTCAAGTCAGATGCACGTGTTTAACAATTATTTAGCAGATATAAAATTTCACTCATCCTTTTATCAATACAGATCTGTTAGGGATCAAAAAGACATACCATGCAAAATATTGGTAGTGCTGCATAATGGAATATATATTTCTATCAGAGTTAAAACAGCATTTTCAAAATTTAAAGAAAAATAGATTTTTAAAAAGGGATTTTACTGTTGAATGCAAGTCTTCCTTGTAGCAAAGATAAAGATAAGTTATGATTTATCGCTGTACTTCAGTCTTGATGAAGTACTAATAATAATTTGTCCACCTATTTCTTAATAAATGCTACATTTTCAAGAATAAAGGAACTATCAGTAGGCATTACTTCTACTTAAAACAAGTTACTTCTCTCTGTAATAGGTCAAGTATGCTTTTAAAGATTCAGGTAATGGTAGACTCATAATTTTCTCCCTCAATAGATTTCGAGGAGGCTCTTCTGGCTTCAAGGCCTCACTGTGATCTTTATCCTCCTCCTCTTTGTTATCATCTTCCATTCTTTCATCTTCTTCACTATCTAGAGGCTGAGGAATGAGCTGATTACCAACAAACACGTAGGTGTTAATCCTGCGTCTACGACATCGCCTGCGTTTTCGTTTAGGGGGAGCCTTCTGACCAATGCCTTTAGCTTTCATCTCCTCATTTATGAAGTTTCTAAGGGTGCGTCTGATATATATTCGAGCTAGGTCCTGAAGATTCCTAACAGCACATGGAGCTAAAAGGAAAGAGAGAAAGTTATACTCATTAAGCAAAATTTCCCTCTAACAAAAACATTAGTTGCAAGACAGTGAGATTTTTGTTTAAGAACAAATGATATTTTAGTACATGATGCAATATACAAATGAAATGAGTAGACTGAGAGTTCCTGACAAACGCTGTAGCATATTCTCTACTGAAAAACCATCTCTTACTCCAGACATACTCAGATTTGGACTGAAGATGGCTTCTGGAATATGATTACTCTTTTAGAGAAAACACACAGTCCAAACTATTAAGAGATCTTTTGACAGATGTGCAAGAGAAGCACAAAATACATACTATTTAAAAACTGATTTTAGACAGCACACTTCAAATATGGCATGCCTTGGGACCTACTGCTCCTACCACCTCCTGCTGCTGGGAACATTTTTCCCCACCATGTCACACTGGTTTAGGCAAGTGCTTTTCTTTCTTATCTCTTCTACACACAATACTTCTTCCTGCTAAACCCAAATGATCATGATGTCAAGATCACAGCTGACCAAGTAAGTCACCCTTATCTTTGTAGTCTGCTTTCATCTGGAGTACTGCATCCAGTCCTGGAGCTGCCAACACAAGGAGGACATGGAATGCTTGGAGCAGGTCCAGAGGAGGACCACAAAGATTATCAGAGGGCTGGAGCACCTCCCCTCCAAGCAGGGGCTGAGAGAGCTGAGGCTCTTCAGCCTAGATAAGAGAAGGCTCCGTGGAGACCTTATAGCAGCCTTCTAGTACCTGAAGGGGGCATGTGGCAACAGGACAAGGGGAAATGGTTTTAAACTGGAAGAGGGTAGACTTATAGCAGATACTGGGAAGAAATTCTTCACTGTAAGGGTGGTAAGACACTGGAACAGGCTGCCCAGATACGCTGCAGATGCCCCCTCCCTGGAAGCACTCAAGGCCAGGTTGGATGGGACTCTGAGCAACCCGGTCTAAAGGGAGGTGTCCCTTGCCTATAGAAGAGGGATTGAAACCCTCCCTTCCAACCCAAACCATTCTATGATTCTATGATTTTTAGTAAGGAATTGTTCTTTGCAAGTTCACATATAGCCTCAAAATTAATAGCCAGATCAGTAGTTACAAGCAATGCAACGTGATACGGCATCCTAGACTACTGAATGGCTTAGATCTGTTTTGCATTTAAAACTCACAGAAGCAAGAGGCATGTAAATAGTACAGGAGAATCAGACCACATTGGTTTTATGTTAACAGAACAAAGCAGGAGAAAACTGTTATTGTCTAGTTTCTTTGCTGGGTTTATTTAAATTCCTGGGTGCCACTGACACATACTACACCTCGCTCTGTGGTAGCAGAAATTTTCATCTCTGTACCTTTCCCAGCCTTTTTTTTTTTCCTCATCATGCTATCATCTTATCTCGGCAACAGCTGTGCTTTCAGAAACTTTCTAAATGCCTTTCCTAATCTAAATGAAAAGTTTTGTGACTAGAAAGCCCACATCAGTGACTACTAAAGACAGTGAGAATCACCTTATCAGCTTCAGACATAATGACAACTCAGCTATTAACATTCTGCAGTACCACAGCTGCAGTGTAAACCAGTTCCTTCCATTTCCAGAGGGGAGAGAGAAGAGGAATTTTTTTTTTCCTCTGTGAGACTGTCTGAACATCAGTACTTTTGATAAACCTAGTATTAGCTCAGTATGTTAGATGTATCTCATTAGAAAAAAAACTGAATCCAAAAGGAAAAGGAGTCTAGAAAAGTAAGCTGGAAACAATGCACCATTTTAATCTGAGATGTCGATTGTGCAGCAATACAGCATAGCCAGCAGCACAAACTATCAGTAAGCTGCCACTATGTGAAGTTATATGCTCCTATTCTGTCACACATATGTAAAGGATAGCCTCTCCACTTCTAGAGTAACATCAGCAAGCACTATTAGAACCCACCAAACCAAAGGGAGCCAGTACAAGTGACACTTACGCAGTCCCACAGTATCATGCTTGCCATTGTCATTTCTGTTTGGTTGCACTAGCGGGGCAAATGAAACAGCAAGGATATTTTTACTTTCCCATGTGTTCTGTCCCGTCCTCAAGATTTGTGTTAGCTGCATACGAACAACAACAACAAAAAAATCAGTGGTTACAGTTTTGTCATACTCAGTACTGTTCAGACTGGTGTTCAAACAGTGAAATTTTGATTTGCTTCACCATTAATTTATAAGAGGTTGTTCTCTAAATAGTCAGTACTTCCATATTCTCAGAAATATTTTTCTGTCACTAGAGTACCGAAGAAGGCTATTCTGCAGTGGGGAGAGATGCAACTGGAAAATAAGAAGTCCTAAGGTAAGTTTTGTGCTTCCCCCCTCCAATTTTTCCAAGGGATCTCAAAATGCTTAGGTTGGAAGCAACTTTTAAATGTCCAACCTCCTGATTGAACAAGACTAACTCATAAGTTAAATCTAGCAACTCAGAATTTTTTTCCAATAAAGTTACAAAGGAAAACTTTTGACTTAGGACTGAGATTCCACAACCTCTCCAGACAAACTGCTGGAGTGTTTAACTCATTACACGGTATTCAACTCATTATGAAAAACTGTTTTCCCTCTAACAAGGCAGAATACTCTTATGCTACAAATCTGCAACATTTTTCTTTCAATTTCCTGTGCATCTGCAAAAATTGAGTCCTGCCTACCACGTAAATGCCTCAGGAATAAGACAATAAGGTGTTCTGTAGCTGAGTGTGTTTTCTTTGGTTGGTTTTGTTAGGGGCTTTTTTCCCCCGTGGTATTTTTTTTTTTTCCCCTCCTTTCCAGCTTAGAGCAATCCAACCAAATCTTTTAGCCTCTCCTTACATTTTACAGTTTCCAATGCCCTAACCATCTGTACATAAGACAGACCTAATGGCAGTCTTAATTTTGCTTTCAAATCTAGACTACCTGAGATGAATGCAATCAATCTCAATTGATGGCATCTTAGTCCAATAAATACTTTCTCTAGTATTTATATAACTTAATGACACAGACCACATTTAAATCACTTGGATATTCTGAGAAAATAAACATATAGTGACAGTTATTTTTGGAAAGTAACTAGCAAGTTTACCAGCAAAAAATTTAGTAATTATCTACATTCAAGAGGACATCTACGTAAGTCACAGTTTTTTGTTCCCTGGTCCCCTATTAGCAAAATGGGGAGAATAACACTTACCTTTGTAAAGCCTTTTGAGATCTAAGGATGAAAATTGATAACAGTGTGAAGTATTATTAAAATAATACACCTGTCTGGAAAATGTCTAACCTAACACGAAAAAAAGTAACACTGAAAAGTGCTGGAAATAAGCTCTTTTTTTCCTCCACTCTTTTTTATCTCTTACCATTAATTACAAACATAAAATCAATTCTCTTGTTTCAGAGAGTGTTTTATGTTGTGTTAAAGTATTAACTGAACATGTGTGGCAAGAATTTCAATGCAGTACTAGGACTAGTACAGTATATTTAAAATACTTAAGAATTGAGTTCTAACTTCACTGAAGACAAAACAGTTTTATCACAGATAAACAGGATATTGGCACTTTCCCACCATTTAAAGGAAAACAATTTCAAGACTGCATTGCAAAAACACCTGCTGAATTGCAGTAATACACTGAATAAAGACAACAGTTAATGTTCAACTTAGTCAACTATACATGTTAAAACATTTCTTAAATTATTAATTTCTCATATACTATATGATAGCAAGGGGAAATTGTCATTAAGTCACCTGATCTTCTATAGGCATTACTAAAATGCCTCCGACTTTCAATAAAATTTTCATGTAGTTTTCATGGTCTTTCTGGACTCCAGCTCCACAGTAAATCCGGTCATACTGATGACTGTCTGAGGCTATTTCCAAACAGTTACCAACCACAAAGGCAGGTTCACAGAACTCAAATCTAAGGAGAAAAAAGCAAAAAGAGGAGACATTTCAAAATAAAATCAGCTTTCTTGAGAAAAGCCAGTTCAGTTAAAGACAAAAATATTTTTAGCATCTTCCCTTATGTAAAGAAAAAAGATTAGCACACATTTTAACAACTGGGATTAAACACTGCAATATTAAACAGAAAACAACGTGCTGTTTCTGCTCAGTGAGTGTGGGATCAAATAACAATTCTTTAAAAGTTAGTGAGTGCATCGCATAGAAACAGAAAGTCCAAAAGAAGCACCAGGCTTCTTAACAGTAAGCAATCAGACTTGTAACGTTTCTCTGGACAAGGCATACAGTCAAGTCCCTTTAAAATAGACAGATGTTAATAACACTTGCGGAATATTTAGGTTGCTGAATATTGTATAAATGTTAAAACAGTCCAATTCCAAATACCTTCCCCCTCACTTCTAAAAGAGAAAAGTAGGCTATTTTAAGAATTGTTTTCCTCTACATCCCCCATTTTCCACTTTGATAGCAATCCGTTTTTCTCAAAAATAAAACTCAATGGAAAAGTTTTGACCATACTCAAAGGAAAAAAAGATTAATTCTGAGAAACATCTGTTCTAATTTTCTTCAGCAAATGTAAGTTACATAACTGATTCTAAGTGGACTTAAGTATAAAGCAGAAGCTGCAAGGACTAAGTTCTCCTGACACTACATAAAATAGCAAAAGGTGCATACAGTAGAGTTTTATTGCCAAAGCTGCACATGTTCTCCATTACAAAGATATTTTCTGACATTTTTCACATCTTTGCAGCGTCTCTGATTAAGATGTTCATGCCATCATAACTTAATTTACATCTTTGTATTAAAAAACAGCGAAAAAACACACAACTCCCCCCCACACACCAAAAACAATCACTCAAATTCCTTCTTCCCCACCCACTTCAAGAAGCAATGTTACACAGCTGCTCACAGAAAGGATTTATGGTTTTCTTGGAAAAACTTTAAAACCTAACACTTTGTTGTTATAGAAGTAGCTCATGAGTGTCATCCGGCAGTACCAAATTTAACGCCTCTCAACTTCATCTCAGAAGGAATAACCTGTTCTTTCTAAATGCTTCTTTGAATGCATAGAGCCATTTTATGAGCTTTACAGCTTACACTCAAAAATTATTTTGATTTGGCTTGCAGTAGGTAATCCCAGTACAATACCTGACAACATCCAAATCATCATCTCAGTTACACTGAAGCCTGGCAGATCTCACTGCCTATAACGCTTAGTTGACTATCTACACTACAATTCACAAATCAGTCTTCTATTAAGCTATGTTTTTGCTTGAAGCACTTTGTTTTCAAGATAGGGTGCATGACCTTGAAAATAACTCAATACTTTTTTTGACTAGTCAAATATAGACCCCAGAATCCCTTACCAACTAACTACTGCAACTGCCTTATGTGCTCAATGTGGCTGACAGTCCATGCTGTTGTTTCCTCATCCAAGTCCGATGGAAGAAGTGAAAGCTACAATCAACACTGACAGATTAAAAAGAATAAAACAAAAAGGAAGGTGGCAGGTGGGGAGTGCGGCCAACTGCACACAAGCAGGCAGCAAAAATGAACTGTGGTTGAAGTAATTTCAAAAGAAAAGAGAAATATCTACAGATACATTAGGCAAGGTTAAACGCTCAGAAGAAAATGAAACCCAAAGCACTGATCACTTCTTCAGTGAAGTGATCTCTTAAGTGCACGGACAATTGCATATTTTTCAACATTTAGCGAAAAGTCAGACAGCTCAACGTACAGTTTTAATTTCAGGTTGTCTACAGCTGAAGTAAAGCATCATCATACTGATTTAACTTGAAAATTCAGGTTTGTATTGTGTGTATCAAGAGTACAATAAAAACCAGAGGTGAGGAATAGGGCACTCCTCTGAAATACCATTTTAGATAGCAATATAGTCACTGGTTTTAAGTTATATACTTAGAACAACAGAAGACTGGTTGCATAACCTGACAACTTTCACAACATTGTTACTCAAAATCCTCCTCCAAAATCTTACTACCAGATATTCCCAAAATGCTTCTACTGGAAGCAACCAATCACATCCTCTTAAAACAGAAACACAAAATTCCCAAGAAAGCAAAGACAAGACAAAGAAACAAAACATTTCCCAGACAAAATATACACTATATATAGAGACCTACAAATACAGTAAAAGCTGAATAGAATTTCTCATTTAGGTCCAGAGCTTGCAGTCAAATGTACACAAGAATGACACTAAAGAAGTTTCCCATTGCACCTGTAAGAATCAAGACAGGCTAAGCACTAGACACTAAGCCTGCCTATTGGTGCATTAAACTATGGCTGGACTACGTTAGTACAAATTTGTGGAGACGTGGGGCTTATAATCAAGACAGACAGATAGTGGTTAGGCCTACTACTTCAAAAATGACCTTCACTCCAGTAGCTCCAGCTAGTTTAAAACCTATTTATCAAAAGAACTTCCTGAAAGACTGATTTCCCACAGTAGTCCTAACTAGAGTACATGCAATTCAGAAAGACATCTTTTTAGTTCAGGTCAGATGGAAAACAAAGGACTCAGCTCACTTGTAGTATGTCCGCTGCCCATTTATATCATATGGTTCTAGAACTGCCATACACATCTTCTTTCTACCCAGAAGGCTATATAAGGGTAGGAGTACATGGGAGGAAAAGATCTTAAGCTGTATCCAGTCAAAGTAACACTTGAGTTCAAAAGCCAGTGCCATTCATTCAAGCTGCCTGAAGAATTGCCTGCTTTGTGTTTTACGATATGAACAGTGACAAAATACTAGAAATAAAAATGCATATGGGGTTCATATTTAGAGCATTATGGAATTCTCAAATTTAGTTAAGTTGTACAACAGAACTTAGTTCTTCCTCTGCACTCCAAGTAAACCTTCATCACTGAAGAAATGGAGACTCCTTCCTCACTCCCTGAATCTTTAACTGACTCTATTAATACAAAACAATACACCCATCTCAATCAGGAAACTGATAAAAAAAAATTTACTATTTTGTGGTATCTATGTAATCTAGTAATTTGTAATTACCTTCCAAAAGACTAAAATATAATTTAGAGAATTTGTGTCACTGACTTTCCCAATCTATTCCCAAGATGAGCAAGGTTAAGCTCTACTTCAACGAAGTATAAGCCTCCCCACCATCATTAAGATCAGAGAACGATCTTAAAGTTTAACACAAGTTTTAGCAAGTACAAGGGAATAATATCTACCAACAGCATAATAAGCCTGTTAGTTTTAAAGTAAGAAAACAGCATCAATCAAATTGTTTTACAACGGAACTTAATCTCAAATCCAAATTCCTTCAGTCTCATATGATACTATATCCAATGGGGTAATTTCAATACCATTACCTCCAGTATATGAAAACAGATGAGATATTCAACTTCCTTCTGTGTTATACTGAGTTATTTTTATTATAGTAATGACTTTGTTGAAAAGGAATGGTTTAGTGCTTTTACATGCAGTACTGACAAACACATAAGCTACCAATCAAGGTGGGGTAATATTTCATTTAGTTACCAATTTGAAGTGGAACTGTGAAAACAACTTAAGAAACGGCAAGTGTTATTTACATTTTGTTGATCACTATTAAACAGCCAGGGTGGCCAGACAATTATACCTGGAAAACAAGATTTTTTTTCCCATAGATTAGAAACAAAAAAAAAAACCTGAGACTAAAGAACTAGAATAACCTATAGATGTTTGAATCACATCCGGTTCTTCAGTTGAATCTGGTATTTTGCTTACAAGAAAGCAGCCAAAAGAAAAGAAATTAAGAGTTTCTATTACAGATAACATAGCAACTGTGTTCATGTGTATGAATGAGTATCTGCCATAGGATAAATTTAATTTCACACAGAACTTGTTTAGCAGTGGACCAAGATAGTAAAGCAGTTCCAAGCACCTGAAGTGTGTTGACCTGATTGTGTCTTTTCCTCCCTTGCATTTCTGTAACTTGTCCCTCAAGGATAGGCATTTCATGTCCATCCCCCCAGCACTAAAGTTTTATAAATTCAATATAGGCATAGCACTCTTCTTTCAGGTAAGTATCAAAAATTACCTGTAAGATTTAAAGAGTGTTTTTGTCTTCACCGCAGCACATCAAGAAAATAATTAAGGAATAGTTTATTACTACACGCATTCTTTTAAGAATCTCCACAGGTATCAACACAAAGAAATGCTATTATTGGGATAAAATGAGCTTCCATTTAAAAAAAAAAAAAAAAACATTTTTAGCAAAGAACTACGATTGAAATTATTTGCTCTTGTATCCATATCCACCAATCTAGTATTCATGTGGTAACAAAATATGTAAATCCTAGTAATCCTAGTAAGCTTTTTTCCAAGGTACTTCAGAAGGTATATGGTAGGTAGCTCCTACCATATAACCTACCCAGACAATCCAGCTTCCAATTACTTCCAGCTCTGAAGATGTACAGCATCCTTCAAGGGCTAAGCTCCCCTTCCTATACAGCCTTCACAAATGTAGTGCATTATTAATCTTGACATCTCTTCAAGATCAAACTAGAGGTAAGGAGTTGTGCTTTCTTTCAAGTAGATGTACTTGATTCCTTAGAAAGGAACAAGTTTAATAAAATTGGGCATAAAATCACATACTTTGAATGAAAAACAACTTTTAACATCCACAGATTTGTGTTTAAAGGGAACAGTGAAATGTGTTATAAGATGCTTATAAAAAATACTGGGAAACTACTTGAACTGCTGACACCTGTCTTTTGCTAAGAGAAGAAAACAGTTCTTAAAGTCAGCATCTCTCCAGCTGCATTTTACACTTCTCCTTAACCACTAAAATTCATACAAGGATACCACCTAATAATACACTTCTGTCTATTTTACTGCACTCCCATCTCAGTTTGGTGCTCAGTCCTCATAGAAAGAAAAACCCTTTCAGTATAAATTTAGGATATTGGTTTGCCATCCATAATCATTTCCTTGTGTTCATTCAACTCAAACCCACACAAAAGGGGACGAGTGTCATCAAGCTGCTCCCCTCTAATAGTCCAGAAGGCTTAATAAAATAAAATACACAGTAACCCTCTCAGCAGTTCCAAAAAGGGAAAAATAAAATAAACTATAATGTGTATTTTTATTACTGGGAGAGGGGGGGGCAAGGGGATCAAAATAAACAAACTTACAGCACAAAGGACTACCCTTCAACTTTAATGAGAAGACTGCCAAGTTGTTATAGCAAGCCATTTGAATTATGCTGATACTACATTGGAACAATTTTTCCATGAAAAATTTGCGTTTTAGTACGTATTTGCCAACAGCAGGGAATCAACAGAAGAGCTCAGAGTTAACTTTAAATCAAATTTCCCTTAAATCCATTATTTTCAGCTGAAAGATGCCTTAGGACAGGTAAGGATCTTCTAAACCACTTTCACCATTGAGAAAACTGTCCTTTTATTTAAAAAAATATCTACAGAAACTGAAAAATAAGTATTTCCTGTGATTATCCTCAGAGAATGAAGAGCTACAAATAATCTAGGAAGTTCCAACTCATATTCGTTTATATTAAAAATATAATACTCTCAGGGCTTCTTCTACATATAAAAAAATAATAAATTACTAATCTTACTCCGAGTATACCTAAAGCCAGAAAGAAACTTTCAAGAAACTTCCAGATCATTTAATCCATTTCATTTTTTAAACTGACATAAGCCTTATATTCTTTCAAAACCATAGGTGAAGGTGAAATATGACTTTTTGTAATATACCATGCCACAGCAATGCACAACATTCACAGAATGGCTTGTTAGCATTTTTCACCTTACTTTACTGCAGAAGTATTCTAGATCAAGTAACAACCAGATTTAAAGGTGCTTCTTATATACTGCAGTGTAGAGGAATAAATTTTCCCATTTCTCAATAAATATTTTCCATATTCTGTCCTGGTGGTGATCTTCATTTAGGACCCTATCACTAAGAACTAGATTAGATAATAAGAGAACAATTTTTAAACAGTGTTAATTATTTCAATATTAAAAATGGAACAACAGAATGACAAGAGAGCAAGCTTTTTCCTTTTTGTGTGTGTGTGTGTGTGTGTGTGTGTGTGTGTGTGTGTGTGTGTGTGTTTTTCTTTATTTTCATTCTGCCTTGTTTACGCATTTATTAAAGCTCTTAACAAGTCTGGCTCATGTATAAATGCATACTTATGGCTTGCTAGCACGCTTTACTGAAAAGTACACACATTTTACTTACTGGGACTTTCTGCATGTACTCTATGAACACTAAACAGAAACAAAAGTATAAAAACTTTTAGAACAAAGCAGCTGTTGCTATTTACAGTGGCAGCTTTTAAGTCCCTTACATACAATTACAATAATGGTAATTTTATTAGGATTAGAAAAATAGCCAGTAGTAGTGCTGGCAAAATTTCTATGCAGTAATTTTTTCCTGATCATTCTTCTCATCCAGGTAACGTTGTAGGCCAGTGGGAAATGCATTCCAGCTTCACTTCTGTTTGTTATCTCAGTTCTAAAATAAAATTGCTTTGGTGCTTCTATTGGGTGACTTCAGCTATCTTGCTTGTTTATAATTTCTAACAGCCATCAGCTTCACTGAAACATATCAAAAAACACTTCTTTATAAATAAGAGCAAAGTTTGAATGCTGGACCTTGAAAACATTTATGACTAACCTTACTCTCTCTTCAGCACTGGTTAACAAACTTCATTATGTACTACGTCTAAAAGCTTGATGATAAAAGTGAAGTAGTACACTGAAGGAATATATATATATATATTTTAAATCAATTTCACAGTGAACTTTAAGAAACATGAACTCCTAAGAAAAAAGGAGGTGAACAAATTTTTCATCACCTCAGTCTCTCATCAGGACCCTAGTAAATTCATGGATGCAAGTCTCAGAAACAGCTTATTGTTTCTGTAGACAGAGAAGTATTTCCTTTCTTTTTTTACTGAAGCAGAAAAGCTAGTTTTATAGATTTAAAGTTGTCATATTGTATACTGAGGGTTTTTGTGAAGCTACAGATTTTATTTGGTAGCAACAATGCATTGCTGTTTTTCTCAACTACTTTAATGTAACAAATGCTCTAAATACTATCAAAACTTGCAGCAACTGGAGATTTCCAAAGAAATTCCATGGTGGACACTACCTTTGTCTTATTTCTAAAAGATATTTTTTATGTGTTTAGAGATAGTAAGAATATAGATTGCTCCAACACTCAAACATTTTGAAAACAGTTTTATTTTCTTTCTAGAAAGCAGTAGACTCTACTGCCACTTCTGGAGCCTCCTGGCTTATGATGTTTATGTATATTACTTCTCTTTAATACCTCTAACTGAAAAAGAGACATTTCCAAAGCCGATTTTCTTTTTGATTATGTTAACTTCCAATGTCAAAGAATCCCACTGAACTTCTTACTGTCATACGTTTTTCTAGCTAGAGCAATAAAAAAAAGCACAATATTTCCACTATCCAAATCTAAGACCAAGTTAAAAGTAAAGAAAAGTCCACGAGTGTGTTTGAGACAGGTTGCTTTTCCTGCACAGATTTTTACTGCTATTGTTATCTAGCTGTACAGGAAAGAATGCAGTTTTTCTCTGAGCATATACAAGGAACTTTCAACTTCAACTCTGCTTTTATGAAAGTGTGCTTGCAGCATTCAACCAGGAGCCCTGAATTTCAACAAAGACAAGTAAATACTTTGTTGGAAGATTAAGCTATTTTTCAATGCCAATAATTTTATTACAGGACTTCAGAAAGAAGTTTAACCCATAACAGTTATACCAGAAGTAGTACTAGGGTTCTTGTAACTTACCATTGAAGTGGTTTCTTTTGATCTTGAGAAGATTTGGTGATTCTTTCACATCAGGGACTTCAGCTTACCCAGGTTTGGTTTTTGATAGGGTGCTAGAAGATGGGCAACCTAGCCTTGCCCTGTGGCTCTCTCTCCAAGCTGGATATTCTAGGTCTAGAAGTTGACTGGGAGCAGAAAAGACAACACATTCCCCTTCAATAAAAAACAGGTGAAGTGGGGCCTGGTACTTGCACAATGTGTTTCAGATAGCCTTCTTAAGGAATGATTTTTTTTCCCCCTTAAATGGCATGCATTCCCTCCACAAGGTTTTAAGTACAAAGAGAGCCTTACGTGTACTTCCAATTCCGAGTACTTTGTTTAATCTACACCTAAAATCTTTTGCACCTCAACCATAACAGTACTTCCAGATGATGGCAAATCTCCTTTACTTCTACTAGAAAATATATACCAAATAAAACCAAAGGCAGTATTTTACCTCTGACAAGAAACAACTCCATCTCAATTTAGACAAAAAATATTTTTAATAGATTGGTGGGATATGGATACAGATACAAGTGCTTACTGAAATTATTTGTCTTTCTGAAATGGCTGTATGAAAAGCTTTTTCTCTAATTAACAGTTCAACAGACAACTGCTAGAAGGATAAACTGCCCTTTAAACAGAGAGTATCTCAAATCCTTTATTACGTGTTACTTTTACATTGCTAGCAGACTTTAATCAAGTACCTACCCCAATCATTAAAAAAAACACATGCAATTACATTTCAACAACATTTTTATCAGGAACCATAAAAAAACATTATTATATCACACAACACTGTATCATTCCGCCCCGAAAAGTGGCATCAAAACATCTTGTTTCAGCAGGGAAAGAAAAAGTAAATCATCATAACCCAGCTCCATGCTGCAAGTCAGATGCAAAGATAAAGGTCTATGCTTCAAGTGAAAGAACACCACAAATAAAATTAAAGCATTTATTTTGGATCCAAGCTGAAGATTTTGAAGGATCTACATTTAAAGGCCCCTTGTGTTTCAGAAAGAGACTGCTTCAGTCTCAGATTAGACTGCAGAATATTATCCACTAAAGAACACAGGAAAGGAAGAAGAGTTTCACAGAATTCCCATCCGCATAACTCAATTACACGTGCTCTCTGTGCTCCTTCTGTACCCCATGAGCCTCTTTAGAGGCTGATCACAAATGTAAGATATTTTTCCTCAAAACATGCATACATCAATTGAGACATTTAGCTTCATTCATACCAGTCTGTCAGATAAAATCAGATTTCAAACAGTATGTATGTCTTCCAGGTATACTCCAGTGCTCAACAGTAGGCAGACACTGCACCTTTTGTAAGTTCTTTCTGATGGAAGATCTTACCTCCACGTACTGAGCAAATCAAAACAGTAGTAAAGTTCAGAATCAGAAGTCCACGCAACTTTCAGTAAGTATATTTCTTTTACAAGCCAAAATTCAGGAAAAATTTCCTGAAATAACAATCAAAACTAGCTTTACTGACCTAGAGCACGTTACTTTAAGAGGCAGATTAAAAGTGAAGACATACTGTATATATTTGATATAAATATATACAGAAAATATTATATATAAACATAAATGACCCAATCACAGAAAAAACATGCCATCTTCAATAACTATATTAAAATACACAGTTAACCAAAATTAACTATGCAGACCTGGAGTTACAAAACCTTCCACTAAATCCAAAACCCAAGCAGTCAATCAGTATTATGTCAACAGCAGTTCAATTATTACCAAGTAGATTTATAAGAAAAATGTCAGACACATGTTTGTTAGGTTGGTGAGGAGGATGCTTACACAGCCAGTGCTTTGTATTTTTTCTGTTGTTGATTATTAAAGAGTATATGCCAAGCATTGTACATGTAAATTAGTGAAAGCATAAATTATATTCACTAATCTTTTTGTCCTCCTCCTCAGTGGAGTAATACTATGTAACTAAGGACCAATTTAGCTATCACTGCACATAACACATCATTTAGAACATTGTCTCCAGAGACAATGTCTAAATTAGCAGAAAATACATTTCTTCTGCTTTGAGAATACTTACATCTTGTATTAAACATACTCACTCACTTCCTTCAAACAGTACATGTGCACACATTCAGTTAGTCCAAGTTTCGCAACATTAGGATTAGCTTTTTTCCCCCTCGGTTCTTGCAAATTTTTAAATACAAACTACACTTTTCCGGTATTTATTCACATAACTTAATCAGATTGATTTTGTTTAACAACAGTGTACTTCCTTGCTTTCTCCTCCAATTCAATTTTTCCTCATCTATGTACATAAAGGCGTTAATTACCAAACTGGCAAGGCTTCTCAGTCCAAGTCAACTTTTTGTATGTCAGAATACACAGGAATACAGGTACACACAGGAATGGCAGTTGCATCTGCTGGCAGTTGCATCTTACTTAATAGATCAGTTAACGTAGTATTAATAATGATTATGAGTGACCACAGTTCCCACTTCTGTATTAGTATCAGCTAACAGTAAAAGTCTGTACTAAATTTGAGATTATGATAATATATACATACTGAAACATGACAGTTTTAGTTCTGTGTCCCTCCAACATTCTTCCAACTGAATAACTAAAACAATCTAGTTAATGCTAGAAGTACAGAATTAAATACAATTAATTACAGGTAGCACTAGGATGATTCTTTACGCTCCAAGTAGAAGAGCCTTCTTTTATATAAAAGCAGAAAAAGGATGGTCTATCATCTGATGAGAGTTCTAGAAGTTTGGTGTAAGGAAAAAACTGGACGAAGTTCCAACTAAGAAAATCAAAAGCACAGCAGTTCTTAAAAGGTATTACAAAGGCAAGAGGATAAAAAATTTTCTCTGCTCCCCTCTGAGCAAGAGAAGATGAGTAAGGACATGCAACTCTTATGCTATGCCTACAATTCAAAACATTTTTCTGAATTTCCAACAGCTACCTTACAATTACTGCTAGACAAATTACTGTCTATGAAGAGTTTTTACAGAGAACAGACCTACCTAGCTAGAGCACTGTTTCCATTCTGAAAGGGCAGGGAGGCCCAAGTTCTACATTCTTATGGACAACTTATAAACTAGTGAAAAAAACTGTTTAGTTAAGTCGAACCAGTAATGTTCAAAGCCTTATAAACTGAGGTAAATCAGGAAGAACAGGTGGCGCCTGAGCACAGATGAAGACTCCTAAGTCCACCTCTTCAGGTAATAAACATAAATAACAATCAGATATCAACAGTTGTATATTAGAAGTTAACTGCGTACCGAAAGAAGACATCCAGTTATTTAATAAGAACTGACTTAACAGATATAAATTGCCTTATAAAAGATATAAATAGTACATGTCACATATATATGCACGTACATGCAGTATATGCACGTGTGCATGTACACACATTCCCAAAATGCAGCAAGATCAATTTTATTAAGTACTATACAGCAAGAACATTACCACATTTCAAAGTCTTCTTTCCTAAGCCTTAACTTACCTCGTGAACTAGACTGACAAACTGGAAGTTGTATTTTGCAGTAACATATACCGTTTACCATGTGTGATGCCATTCTTCTACTCTCCTCTCTAAACTTCTGAGCAATGATGCGGTCAGTTTAAAAAAGAGTTGCTGCAAAGTGAACTAAACAAATGAGATACTTACTTATCAAAGCTATCACTATATTTTATGAAGCTCTCCAATTTTTCCTTGGCATATTCTACCACATCTGAATGAAGCTCTATTCCATGATTTATCCCAAAAGGTCCTGTAAATAAAAACAGCAGTTTCTTTAATCACAGCTCTATCACATAGAACAATACTGTACTTTTGCCTTTGAAAGTACTAACATCACATAAACACTGAAGCCTTCAAACACACTCAGCAAACATTTTTGTATCTGCATTATGGATGGTTAAGAGGAAACAAAACAAGGTAAGAGGTCAAAGGATGGAAAAAAATATAAAGAATAGCAATAGAATTGTGACAAAACAGTTTTATATAACTAATTTTTCATCATAAGGATGCAGAAAATCTTGACTTACTACAGTCTAAACTATTTCCTTTTCAACAAATTATGTAGTTGGAAGACAACAATCTCACATTATGATTTAGTTTGTATTGTGTTCTTTAAATTCTGAAAGGTTTTAGTTTCTGACAATTCAGAGATTTTGTCTTATATTCCCACAATTACATCTGTTCTTCTATTTTGCATAAGTCTGCTCCTGTTTTACTCAGATAGCATTTAACTTCACCTAGAACATGGCAACTGGCCACATTATGTTCATTCATCACAATACCACTACAGCTGCAGTGCTGATTGATCCTGCAATCAAATCCAAGTACATTTCCAAGTTAATTTGTGTGCTAGAATTTACAGCTATTTTTCAGGAACAAGAAGAAATCATGAGACAGTATTATGACTATTTCCTATATCAGGAAAGAGTCTGAATCAGTCACATTCACTGTCAGGTTTCTGTATTTAATATATAGTCAATAGCCTAGATACTTTAGTCACTGGAACACAACTGGAAAAAGGAGAGAGAAGAGAAAGAAAAAGCAAATATCAATAATATTAGACAAAATTTAGATTTATATAATCTGTAATTCTAAACCTTGCTTAAGTATTTAGCTCAAAGATGTTACTCCAAAGAAATAGTTTTAAGACACCACTTACAAAAAACAGAGTTACTGAAAAAACTTTTTCTCCAGTATAACAGTCTACTATACATCACTGAAGTGATTACTAATTACAGTTCTTAACATAACATAGAATATTTTCTATCAGATGAAATAAAACCAAGCTATATGTACAGCTCGTGAGACCTCTCTAACATCAGCCAAGAGGTAGGTAGATCTTTCAACAGGTGTACTTTCAACTTGTGAAAACACGTATCATCTCCTGTTGACAGTCACATCTATTTAAATTTATCAACCATCACGTCAAGAGAAGCATTCCTCTTACGGTATCTTTCGTGGTGTTTATTTAATGGTCCCTTGCACAATAATATCCTACCACATTCCTAACCAATATAGGTGCAGTTCTGTAACATGCAGCAGCATCCAATGCATGCTTGCTTCTATTAAAATTGCCATTTCTTTAGTCTCATAACTTAAGTAAAAAAATGCATTGATGTCTCCTATCCCAAAATTACTCCAATATTCCTTACAATACTCAATTTCGAAAAAAAAAAACAAGCAACTAAGGAACTGTAAATGCTCTGACAGTTCCAAATTAAATCTGTGAATGCAACATACTGTCATGTTGTAATATACCAAAATATCCATAATTTGAACAGAAATATTGATGAAAGAATAGAATCTACTTGTAAATTTGTAGATGCCAAGGAGTCACTCATTTTAAAAACCAGAAACCAACTTTTCTGTTACTCTCCAGAGTGAACTGATCTCTTTCAGGGGAATTCAACACAATTCCATCATCTAGTTTGAACTATATATTTTAACAGCATCAACAGTTAATCTAATCTCTTTAGAACTTTTCCCCACACATCATTATACTTACCAGTATAGCGTATACCACTTTTGAATCACTTGCTAATTTAATCTCATTTTGATGCTGACAGCGTGGCAATAATATACCCACTACATTGTCAAATTGGAAAATACCCAGCTACTGTCAAAGAACACATGGTTCCCTGTTACTATTCACACTGCATACTGAAACTTGTTTAAAAACAGGTGGCTTTTAAATACATATACACAAGGTCTGCTCCAAAAGTAACACCTCCCATTTTATTATATTGGCCCACAATGTCAGAGGCAGATATTAGTGGTATGTCAGAGATTGAACCTTCCCACCAATATTCCACTTTGTTGCTGTGAGACAGACAGCAGCAGAGGGGCAGTCTGACATGGAAGTGCATATGGAGCAGAGGCACATCACTGAATTCCTTCATGTGGAAAAAACAGCACCCACTGACTTTCAGTGATGCTTGCTGAATGCTTATGGAGACCAAACAGTGGATGTGAGCACAGTGAGGTGGTGAGTGGTGCATTTCAACAGTGGTGACAGAAGGTCATCTCTGCTGGTGCAGACTTTGAGAGAACTGCATGCAAACTCTTGTTCATCACTGGCAAAAATGCATAGCTAATAGTGATGACCATACCGAAAAATAGTGTTTTGCAGCTGAGAATTTGCTCTATAGAATAGCTTGATTGTGCTCTTTGTATCTGACTTAGTTCCCATGGAAATAATTAGGATGTATTACTTTCGGAGCAACATATGTATTTATCAGAAGCATATTTCTGTTTCTACTCCTTTACTGTATGGTTTAAAACAAACAATAAATAAGAATTATTATATATAATTAGTGATCTTATCAATGGGAGCAGAAAATAAGAAAATGAAGCACTACAGAAACACAGGAAGCCTGCTTCGGAATGTAGCTGAACAGCTACTGCTCCAGGCTCCTCAGCACTGCTAAGGATGTATCAGCACCTGAGTTGGAAATGTGGAACAGCTGTAGTGTTCCTTAGGGGGCTGTCAGCCCATCTAATACTCAAAGACAAGTCTTTTCTCTTTTTAAATTTTTTTTTTTTTTTTTTTTTTTTTTTTTTTAAATCCACATATAATATTCTGAAAGACAAGAGTTCTGCTTAATAGGGTCTAGTGAAGGAGCATTCAACAGGTATCAAAAGCCATTCAAAATAGGTCAAGTACATGAATACAAGTACAATATACATGATCTAATTTCTTGAACATCACAGTTCAGGAAGAATATTGACAGAACAAAGCTTTACACAGAGCAAGGAAATGAATGAATACTATTACACAGTTACTTTTAGCACAGAACTCATAATATTCCAATCTATTCTATTAAACAGAAACACCCTCCAAAGCAGATATCATCAGCTTAAATTTTTACTTGTTAATGAACATAATTTCTATTTCCACAAGAGAACAGTACCTTTACCACTGAATTTATTAACTGGAACAAAAGACACTGCCAGAGATGCCAACAAATGAAGTTTGTTACGTATGCATTAGGGACAATTTCTACTTTTATATCAGTGAGAATGGATGATAAAAACTGAGATCTATGACCTGCTAGAAGGTTTCTGAAACAAAAAAATATCCATTTAATAGTCACCAAAATTACACCTGTAAGAGCTACGTACTAAAATAAATAGTTACATAATGAAATTCGTATGTAAAATAAAAACATACTCTGTAGTATGCTTTGTATTTTAAGTATCATATTGAGGGCAAAAATTAAAGCCTTTTTTCTTCTAAAGGTAGGTTTCAAAATTTTAAATTTAACCAGAGATTTATCATTACATCCTTTCATTATGGAGAAAGGGAATTTGAGGACTGAATAAAGAATATAACAGTAAGTAAAACAGCTTCAAAACCTACAGACCTGCAGTGCTTAAGTACTCTTACGTCTACATCCCTGAACTTCCTCACTAATTCAATAAATGTATCTCAAAAGAATTGTTTTTGTGCTGATGGAGACTTAGTTTTCAATTAAGTTTTTTCAAGAGTCATGAGCCAGCACAATTTATTTCTTCCATAAATGGCATAAATATGGTGCAAATGCAAACTAGAACTTTAGCCCTCAGATTGTTCCTCTATGCTTTTCCCTTTTGAGTGTGAAAGGCTGTTTCCACTCATATTAAAATTCTATGCTACAGAAAGACAAGCATGAACTTCCTCCAAAACACTCTGTGAAATGCCAGTGGACACAAGCATCTGCAGATAACAGCTTATCTACAGCTTGCAGATAACATACAATATTGTAAAAACATACCTCAAAAATCCAGTTTTATGTGTATCATTATTATTACTTTTAAATAAGTGCAATTTCTACAGAGCTTGTATAATCTTCTAAAAATATGCAATAGCAATGTATTAATATAAATATTTTCAAAGTTACCTAATATTAATCCCACCATTGTACTCAAATATCCGGTTCCACTACCCAGATTTAGAAAAGATAATCCAGGTTGAAGCTTCAGAGCTTCCATGACTTCAGAATAAATGCAAGGTGCTGACAAGTGTATATTTCCATGCTTCCAGGCCAAGTCTTTGTAAGCATTGTCCCTGTATCCTTCCAGATAATAATCACCACGATCAATTGCTCTGAAGGCTTGCTCCACACTCTCAGTGCGGATATACTGAGCTTCTTTCAAGTTATCAATTAAGTCATCATTGTCTTCTCCAGCACTCACGGCTCCTCCCATGCTGAATTTCTATGGCGATTCAATTAGTTTGCAAAATACATCAGGAGGAGAGTTTTCCCAAAAGCATTTAGTATGTAACAGATCCTTCGTTGTTCTTTCAAAAGCACATCACAAATGAATCCTGAGGGGGGAAAAAAAAAAAAAAGATAAATTTACATAACTTGAGTTTCTAGAGAAATAAATCGACAGTTATTAGAGGGTGATGAAACACTGTTAGCAGTGGACCACTTCAAGAAGAACTATTATAGTCAGGACACAGTACTTGATCAAAAAAGCATCTGCCCTTCAGATTCGCGTCAACACAATCCAATGTTTTCCAGCTTAACTTCAATATGTCACTGCCTGTCTACATTAGCAGGCAGTACGGCACAAGAGTTTATATGGACTGCAAAAGCATCGTATTAAGAGACTCTCACCCATGATTACATTTGTGGGGCCAACCATCTTTGGACTAGCTCTGGACAAGTTTGGAGAACTAAATACCGAACAGCAGATGAAGCATACACAAACTTAGTTGAATTTTAAAGGAACTGAGCTAACATGCTCAGGAACCAACCATGCAGTGGAAGACAAAGCCAGGTGGTTGGTAATGACCAGGAGATGCATTTCAGATATTCACTTGTGAGTTGAACCAGAATGCAAGTGTAGAAAACTGCACTGTTCTGGATTCAGCAACTGGGAACCATCCTGAAATCCTCCTAATGGATCTAAAGGAACTAAACGAGTACTATTTCTTTAAGTACCTAAAATCTTTTATTAGCTTGCCAGATTTTAAGTAACTAGAAAGTTTGATGAATTCTGCATGGAACACTCACTTCAAAGTAATTCCTTCAGAACAGTATTTTATCTGCAGTTATGACATAACCACTGAATTCTGAAATTCAAAATGTTAACATCTGGATTTGTTATGTAAATATTGGCAAAATAGGAACTGAATATTGGAAAAACACGGTTTTAATTCATCAGTTCTAGATGAACAGCTTACCCAAAATGAGCTAGTTACTAATATTACTTACAATGCCATCTTAACCAAAATAACAAGAAAAATACAAAGAATCTTAGTCCTTCTGCCAATTCACTTCCCTCCTTTCCTTTACCTAGTTTGATGGTATTGTTCAACAAATAAAACATAATATACAACTCAAGTCTGAACAAGAGTTGTTTCTCCCAATATTTTTTGGAGACTTTTCTCAAGAAGAAAAAAAATACTGTCTCAATATAAAAGATAGTCTTGCCTATTTCCAAAAGTATCATTCCAAAGGTGTAATGACAAGTAGTATGTTAAGGAAAACAAGTGAACGTAAGTGTATCAGGCAAGCAGAGGTATGAAATTGTCTCCAACGAGTTTTAGGAGGATTCGTGAAAGGCATTGGTCATAAATCTGTAATAAGAAAAGAACAGCCTACTCTGTTCCAAAGGCAAGGGCTCGCTGAAAACTCCCATAGGGAAGCAATCTCCAGAGATGTTTCCCTCAAAGCTATCAGCCCTTAAATGAGGTTAGGGAGGGGTGGACCCCAGTTCCACCCCTTCCAGTACACAGATGAATTGCTTGCCCCTGTGCTCCCAGAGGTGGCCACACCTCTTCACCAGGTGCTCAGTGACTGGTTCAGGCCATGACCTAGCAGTTCCCTTACAATAAGCAACCACCACACTTTCACTGCTTCACTTCTGCATGCTACAAACAAAAATATTAGCTACAACTACTCTCTACAAAATAGGGACATTCCACAAACAGTCTGGATTATTTCAACCTAGATATGATATTGCTGCTCACAAAAAAAAAAATACACACATACACACTGATTCTTTAATCAAATTTAGTACCACCATTATTTTTTTAAATAAAAATCCACCTGCTTCTTCAAACAAGTGTATTTGGTATTTCTGAAGCGAATGTAACCTTTTATCAGAAATTACTCCAACACAATCCAGCAAATTCCTCTTTTGTAAAAGCCTGTCTTTACTGAGCATGACACCATATGGTATTGGATATATACTTGTTTGACAAGTCTGGGTAGGCTGTCCTGGGTGAGACTCCTCCCAGCCTCCCCAGCAGGGCAGTGTGAGCAACAGGGAAGATCTCATCCCTGTATAAGCACTGCTCAGCAACACACAAAACAGTGTCATCAACAGTATCATCAACCCACAAAGCAGCATCAAATGAGCTACATGAAGAAAGTTATCCCAGCCAAAACCAGTATAACTAGTTAAAATTAACAACGACTAAAACAGCAGCTCTTGCCACCCCTTCACTCTACAAGATTCTAATTGCCTTGAGAGATGCAGTTAGAAAGATTTTTAACTAAAAAGCAAAAACTTGATTGTTACATTTAAAGATTAATGCAGCTGCTGAAGTTAAGAAACATCACCTCCAGACCTACCTGTGGAATGCATTCACTACCTCATGCCAGCAGATGGAGAACTTCACCAACTCTGTATTCCGCTGGTGAGCAAGCAAAACAAAACTGCTCTGAAGAAAAAAAGCCCTTTCTCTCAACTTAAAATAAAGCTTTATGGTTTCTATGAGATGATATTTTCTGTTTCACATGAAGTTACTTTGCCACATCTGCTAATTTCAAAATACTACAGTAAAACAAAATTAATTTAGGTATTGTCTAATTTTATGTTCTTGGGATTATCTGATAGTGAAATTTAGTTACTACTGTGGCACCACACTTTCAAGTGATGACATGCATTGAAAACACAGCAAGTTATGGTCTCTTCATGAAAAATGAATTCTTGTGCTGTAGAGAAATACCTTGTTAAGGCATAAATACTTCTTTCTAATACTTGTTTATAAGCTTTTGCCTTATGAAAGTAAAATTACTTGCTTCCAACAGAGGCAAGAGAAATGCAAAGTCACATATTTTCTATTCTTTTAAATACAGAAAAGAAACCATCCCACACAGGTTATTTTGGTAGAGGCTAGAGGGAAAAAAAAACACAAGTTAATCCAAGTGCTGTCCTTTTGACAGCTGACCCAGGATCAAAACAAGCACAGTAGAACATGCCCTGGTAAAAACATTCTATGTAGCTGCACTCTGCAAAGCTTATACAAAGCATTCTATGGAGCTTACAGATACCTAAATTGCAACATCTGCCTAGGCAGAGCATAACCAGCATTCTAATTACTATTTTATATAGAGATACTGAAATCATAGAAGAGAAAGCTGCCTAAAATTAATGAAATGCAGTCCTTACCTTTAGCCTTAGAAACCCCTGGAATACAGTATCCAAAAGAAGTTGTAGTTTAAGAATTAGAACGCCAATGAAGTTTTAAGAAGTTCATTCACTGATTAAAATAATTAAAAACCTGTTTCTCATTCCACATTATTTAAAAATTTTTACAAGTTTACCTTAACATTTCTCATGCCCACAATAAAAATGAAAGGTTTTCAGCTTCTGTAAAAGGCCACATAACTGCATCACAATACCTTTGTCTTGCATCTAACTTGCTTGTAATCAATTTTATTGGAATTCCTCATCTTAAGTATTTTCTAGTTTGGTTGTTGTTTGGGGTTTTTGTTGTTGTTGTTTTCTGGGAGGAAGGGTTGTGGTTTTTATTAAAAACACAAAAACAAACTCTGTCACATTAATTGAACACATGTTCTTGGGCTGTGTGAATCTAAGAAACATTGGCGAGTTTATTTTAACAATAACTTGAGTGTATTTTAATTGTTTTACATCCCACGCACTCGTATCTGAGAAATCAGCAGCTGGATACAAGCTTTGTTAAGTTTTATTTTGCCAGCTCTTAATCAAATTTTGCACATCTCAGAAGCTTTACAAATATATTTATATTTTAAGTTTATTCCTCAGGTCAGCAATGTCCACACACTTGTCTTAGACTGAATACCACATAGCAAAGTTATTCAGTTCATTTGATAGATAAAATCTTGCCTTTTCCAGATTCATACAATATCAAATATATAGCATTTCGTAATATTGACACGTTCTTTAGCCCATCCTGACTGTTATCTGGTTTCAAAAGATGAAAACCAAAACAAAGTATAATAGATGTTGTTATCCGTATTTTCAAGTCTGCTCCTCAGAACTAATGCATTCTGAGAAAATCCAACTGTCATTAATGTATCATCTCTGAAATTCCCTCATCACACTGAATTTGGACTGCAATGCATTCCCTGCAGTTCAAAGGAGACGTGCAAAGTTTCCTGGTGAGCCTTCCCTCTTCTGGGGGGAACAGCACACAGAAGAGGTAAAAACAAACCACAAAGCTATTAATAAAATTAGATACAGGAACCAGCTGTTAAGTCTTCTGAAAAGTGTTTCCCTTGCAAGAGGAGAAAACTGACCAGATATGACACAAGGGACTGGAAAAAAAAATATATAGTCCATTTTACAGTTTGTTTCCTCATGGCAGAAGTTAGCAACCTTAATCTCATCAGCAGATGCTTAAAATTCGCTGGGCAGCCAACCAAGTATCAAATCTGCTTCTACTAGAGTCAGTTATAGTAGTGAGAGAAACTGATAGTGAATGTGATCATATTTTGCCTGTTCTTGTCCTCTCCAATGACTCTCTACAAGCAAAGGATTCCATTTTTCATTTATCTTCCTCTGTTCTACCAAGTATTGTAAAAGTGCCATAAGCAGGGGCAACTCAACTCCAAACCACAGAGAAATTACAACACTGCCTTCCTTCATCATGCAAAGACTGGAGAAAACCAAAATATGAACTGTGTGTTGGAAGCGACTGTAATAAGTGACTCAAAAAAAACCCAGAACTGACAGTTGGATAAAAGACTGAAGTCTTCATATACAGTTTTGGAACTTCTGTACTCACATCTTCTTGTCAAAGCGCACCTAGAAGCAACGAAGTCTAGATGTTCTGGGAAGACTAACTGCTACCTGAACTGCCCTCTTCCACAGCTATTGTTTTCTCACTTCAAATAGGTTGGGAAGGAAGAAAATGATTGTTTTTAGGGTATGGTAGCATACTGTTGGTGACTTAAGGGAAACTGTTAGAAACGCCATTAAGTTTTTTAATCTAGTAGAGTCATCTCACTCAAGAGCATTCCCTCCCAGCCTGTCCATGTAGATTATTTCAAGAAGCTTCTCAAGTTCAACAGAAACAGATATAAAAATAAGTATGGTCAGTCCTCCAATTTAATACACCACTCACAGCATACTACAAGGTTCTTTGCAATACAGCAATGGAAAAAGGAACAGACCACAGGATTAAAGCTAAGCCAAATGAACGTAAACAGCTATGACTACTGACTTAACCTGAATTGCATTGACCTACTTGGGCAGAAAACATTTGTCAAGCCTGATGTAAGCTTAAACCCTGATCCTCCTGATCAGGCCTTCAACAGATGTTTATACAAGATTCCAGGTGAGCCCTTACTTTCACTTTCTTCCTCCTTCTCCAGTCACCTGAAAAAAAGCGCAGTGCTGTTTATGGTATTTGGTGCGTTCAGAAGATGCACTGAGGCTCATGGCTCCACGACTGTATGAGCAGTGATAAAGACATCAGTGCAGATTTCATGGTAAAGTTACTTCCACCTTCAGAGTTACACAAGGCAGTATAATTTTTGGACTATCTTTGCTGTACATTCAATGGATTTCTTCCCTTTTTTTCCCCTCTTAGTTTTCATAATTTGTTTTCAGCTCCTGTAAACTGTTTTTTTTTTTTTTAAATTAAAATTTAAAAAACCTGAATTTTGGTGATTTTCCACCTAGAAATTTCTCTCCTCCTTTCTTTGGGCTGGGACACTTCTTTTTTCTATGGTTTCTTCTAAATTGACTTCGTTGCTCACCTGAAATTTGATCTACCTTCTTCAAACAGCGACCAGATTCTATGTCAAAATGAGCATTTTCTACACACAAGTTCTACATGCCAGGCCTGTTTTCAAATTTGCTGATTAAGACTTGAAAATTCATTCCTTTATATAGCAAAGAAAAATCCAAATATTTCCTGAGCGGAACCTTGAATTTTCAGTCTACCACCATAAACCAACTCAGTTTTCTTTACTGCTCGAAATCTAGATGACAAAAAAGAACCCTCCTCAGGCTTCAGAAGTTTCTTCTTAAAACAATTTTCCAATTGTGACACCACAAACTTGTTCTGAATGCCTACTTTGAAAGAAATGAATTCAGCGTTTCTACCTAGGAAATTCAACAATGTAGTCTGTAGTACTGGGGTGAATCCCCGAGTGCAGGCTAGTTCTGAAGTTTAAAGGTATAGAATCTATATCAGAAGAGTACTAAAGTAGCTCTGTATATTCTCAGAGAGGTAGACCTCAACTGTGCTCTCTATTTCAGGCTATGCTTATGACAGTTGTCACTATGGTTAGAGACCTAACTCCCATTTTCACATCCTAGAATATCCTCCAGGCCCCTAGATGACCTTTCTTAATTATATCCTGCAGAAAGACAGGAGAGCTGTCTCACTTCCCTAGTAATGGACTAGAACAGCACCACACGCTTTTTCACAATATATGGATAAGTAGTATGTCATCAACACAAATTTGCCACCCTGACGCTTACCATTAGCAGTAGCCATACATAGTTGTTATAGGCGTGTAACAATCTAACAAAATACGGAGAAGTTATAGGCGTACCTTAATGAGGGAAGGTTAGCTATGGCTTGATCCTGCTGTTTGCATGATGCTGCACAAAGTGATCTCATCTCCGTGGAGCTGAAGATGTCCCAGTGACCTGTCAAAGTCCCACTGGAGTATCTCAAACAAAATGTCAGCTTAACTCAGTGCCCCAGTGTAATACAAGAAAAGCCCTGATCCTTCCATCCAGCAGAGTCCATGAAACAACCCAGCAACAAATCTCTTACAGTGCAACCTCTCTGAAGGACTCAGCTCCTGAGAAGGATGCCTACAGCTCTGTCTGCTCCCTGTTTACAACTACTTTAAGTCTGTCAAGTAAAAACTGGAAGACTGCTGCTCTGTCATACAAAGATACTCTGGAGAATCTAACAGACTCACAGAAACAGCAGGTACCAGATAATGTTGGCTTCTTCACCAGCAAGACTAAATCATCGGGGGACTTCAGAAGATGGATATGCATTCTCAACGTATACAGATGTCTGACAGTCCTTGAGTTTGTATTCATGCACCTTTTTTTTTTTCCCCCAGAAGAGAAACATTCATATTTACAGAAATTAGCAAGTTACAGAAAGGCCAGGCTGCAAAACTCATCACCACAATAAACAGCTCTGCTGCTCAACAGTATTTAACAGAGAATACTCCTTGCAAACAGGCTTATAAAAGCTGAAACAGTCAAACATTAAATGTTTTAAAAACAAGTGTTTCTCTTCATGAAAGAAAAAGCTTAATTTAGTTTGTGGTGATGACCAGAAGGTAGCAAACCAGACACCACAAAGTAAAATGATACTCCTTCACCTCTGAAAAGCAGTCAACTGGAGAGGGAGAGGAGTGCACATCTTTTAAAATAAATTACAAAGCAGGTTTAGTACAAACTGAAACAGTTTCCTTTTAACACAAATGCAGTTTCTGCAGCTACAGTGTTAAGTGGATCAAGTCACAGTTCACATAATTTTCAGTAGGATAAACGTGGCTTATGACAGAAAATTCACTACTTCAGCTAGTGCTAAAGTTCAAAAGCTTATTGTGCATAAACATTTCAAGTTATTTAAATAACTCACTTCCAGCAGCAACAGGACAACATAGGCCTGTTGCCTTTAGCAAAAGAAAATAGAAACGAGGTCAAGAGTAAAAATAGAAGATGGTTACATTCCTGACACTTGAAACCTCATCTCAAAGCTATGTATTTACAGCACTTTCCGGAGAAAATAATAAAAATCAGCCATTGAACTTGAAGCATACTACAAAACATTTGTATTTCGTGGTCTTTTAGACATAATTCCAAACGCATCACAATAGCATGCAATAACACCATTAACAACTCAGTATTATACTATCAAAATGTTTACTTCCACAGCCTAAGAACATCAAGTTTTAGTTATTAAGTACCCCTCCATAAGTCACTGCATAAAGAATTTCAAGTCTTGATCCCGTTTATTAGATTCTTAAAATGTTCCAGTACAATACAACAGTATAAGAGTGGTCAGGCACTGGAATGGGCTGCCCAGGGAGGTGGTGGAGTCACCGACCCTGGAGGTGTTCAAGGAACGTTTGGATGTTGTGATGAGGGATATGGTTTAGCGAGAACCATTGGTGATAGGTGGATGGTTGGACTAGATGATCTTATAGGTCCTTTCCAACCTTAGTGATTCTGTGATTCTGTGATATTTTAAGAAGCTACTTTATTACTTGGGCCTGTAATCTTCAAGAGGCACGTATGAGCATGGCCTACTCTTGTATCCTGTCTTTCATCATCAGTATTTCACTACTGCCAGCTTCCAGAAGCACCACGCTGGATCCACCCATCTTCTGAAATAGAACTGGTTTACATGCATGCTGATTCACATCTCAATAGCTCAACCTTGTCCCTAACAAATCCACTCTTTTTAAGATGCCTAATGCCTACTTTATATAGAGATCAACTACCCCACGTGGTTCTTATTAAATCATTGATTTACTACAATGTTCAAGATCTACAAATAAAGTATGAACTAAATGCATATTAAAAATCTACCCAAAAAAGTCCCTATGCAAATGCAAGAGCTATCCAGGAAAATAAAACAAAATTCAGCTCCTCATCTTACAAACTAAAATTAGAGCACTGGTACTGTCATCGAAGTCCATTAGCAAAAACTGTTCCACAAAGTTTCATGTGATTGTTCTAGCATTCTCCCTGTCCCCATTTAAAGCACAAAGCTACAAACAAGAACAACACTGGGAGGTGGAGTATGGTTTCTGTAACAATATCACTTTAATTCACCCCTGTATAGCCACTTCTACCATACATTTTCAACTACATTTGCAAGCAGTTAAACCAATTATTTGACAGTATTTATCAAAGTTAATCCTGTCAGGTTATGTGATAAAAAGCTATTTACTACACAAAGGAGCAGGCATGCTAGCAGGTGGGGGAGCCCAAATAACCAGCCTGCTGCAGTTCCTCCCAGGGTTCCACCACGAGCCCCACTGTCTGTCCTGTCTTTTCACTTAACTCTTTTCTTATTTCTTTCTTCTGAGTACAGGGCTCTATTCTGAATGTACGGAAGTCTCAACAGCAGCAACTGGGGCCCATGTGGTAGCAGGTCATAGGAAGCAGTGTCCCTGGTGCCAGCAAAGAGCGGGGTGAGCATATGCAGATCAGGTCACGAGGAGCACCAAACTGGGCTGCCCACAGGCACGTGAGGCCACTTGGTGACCATGGGTAGGGGTCAGTGTCTGAGCAAGGTAACTGGAGGAGTCAGCTGCTGGAGGGAATGGTCTGAGCCCAGCGCTGGAGAACCTGGGGTGTCACAGGTAGGGGGCTGCTGATAGGTGCGTGCATACAAAGAGACAACAGAGAATAAGCAGACCCAATGGCCCATTACAAGCAGAACAGGTGTCTAACCCCAGTAACTGAGAGATCCACACTGTATGTATGCATGCATTTCCCGCCAGCATTCAGCCACACCATCCAGAAACAGCAAAAGGGTAAAGCAGTCGGTGCTGCCTGTACTTGCACTAGAGCTGTGTTTTCTGCCAGGGTTAACGTTCATGTGCAACTACATATTTATGTATGCATGAGCTGTGTATGTGAGCTTGGAGCCGCCTTCTGCGAATACATGCTTAGTCTCACTACTGGCCATGGGAGCCTAAATTAAGGCTCAAGTGACAGACATATCCAGTCCTGAAATTATCTAGACTGAATTCTGAAACTTTAATTGCAAATGATGTCTGAAAGCTTCTTGCTTGAAAGTGGTATTTCAAATGTTATTTTTACATTCACAAATGCAATCTGCCCAAGCCTACTCACGTGAATTTTCTCAAAATGATGGTGTCACTAGCAGATAAATCAAACCCCTATTCTGTTTTGATGATGCAAGATGTCTTGCCCTCTTTAACATCCCAATCCTTAAAGCCACTGAACATGGCAAACACATGTGATCAATGCCTAATTATATTTTAAATCTGAAGGTAATACTCATTCCTTACTGCTATGAAAAAGTGAATCAGGATTGAAGCTCTACCGCAAAAAAACCACCTCTGCTTTATGACTAAGGAGACTGTTTCAGAAGGAAACACTTAGATGCAAGACCAGATTCTGAAAATATAGCTTAATAACAGGAGCCTACGTCCAGTAAAAAAATGCAACTGCTTTCTGAAATAGGGTGACATTACACTTCTCATCTAAGTTCCAACATATTTAAAAAGCTTGCATAAAATTAGAATAAACTGATTTCTGTTTGCTTTCTAAATCATACCCTAAAAAGAATCTCTAACTAGCCACATTCCATGTTTGGTTATTTTTAAGATTGTGTTTGTTTTGTTTAAGATAGCTACAAGATTGTTTCTTCTTCACTTACTCAAGTATTTCTTGCACTTAGCAATTCCTTGTAAGAGCACAGAAATGCTCTTACAATGGTGCTGACATTCATTTACAGCAGTCAAGGCTTAGAGCATTCTTTTGAAGGCAACTGACAAGGGAGAAGGGGGAAGCAGACAACGGGAATCGTTTAACAACTTATCTGTTGTATTGTTGTTTTGCATATCCTGTTATACTACTGTTTTAATCCACATAGCCTAAGATACTGACAAGCTTCTACAGCTAAGATCACAAAATTAAAACACAAGTTCACAGCAACGTGAACTACTAAGAGTTCAAACTTGACTGAGTTGACAGTGACCCAAACCACAAATAAAGCTCATTAAGCAGTCAGTACTTTGAAACATCCTACAAATAATTACCCGTCCTTCACAAATATTCTGACCTACTTCTGATCTCTCAACAACTTCAGGCACGCCTGATTTTCATAGCTTTTAAACATTATAAACATTGAACAAAAACCCCCACAGGACTTCCCTGAGAGCCAACACACATAAGCACGTTTTTAACTTGAAAATGTTTATGCATTATAGTTTTATTTTGTCTCCAGATAAGAATTAACTACTATTGAAAACATGGCTGCAAAGTTAGAATTTACCTACGGGACTATCAGCAGGTGCAGTCTAAAGTGCTCGGAGCTTTTAGAAATGCCTCAGTGACCATTTCAAGATATTTATACAAATATTTTACCATATTTTACCAAGGTGAGGAAGTTCAGAACCTTTTATCATTGTTTGATGTAGCAGCTGTACACTGTACAGCATCTGAGACATGTTCATACCCATAATCCCCATACTCATTTGAGTACTGTGTTCAGTTTTGGGCACCTCAGTACAGAAAGGACATGGAGGTGCTGGAGCAGGTCCAAAGAAGGGCAACAAGGCTTGTGAAGGGCTTGGAGAACATGCCCTACGAGGAGAGACTGAAGGAACTGAGAATGTCCAGTCTGGGGACAAGGAGGCTGAGGGGAGACCTTACTGCTCTCTTCAAATACCTGAAAGGTGCTTACAGCGAGAGCGGGGTTGGTCTCTTCTCACTGGTGACAGGACGAGGGGAAATGGCCTCAAGTTGCGCCAGGGGAAGTTTAGGCTGGATATCAGGAAAAACTTCTTTACAGAAAGGGTTGCTAAGCACTGGAATATGCTCCCCAGGGAGGTGGTTGAGTCACCATCCCTGGATGTGTTTAAAAATCGTTTGGATGTGGTGCTCAGGGACATGATTTAGCAGAGGGTTGTTAGGGTAGTATGGTTAGGTTGTGGTTGGACTCGATGATCTTTAAGGTCTTTTCCAACCCGAGTGATTGTATGATTGTATAATCCTACCCTGTCAAATTGTTACAGACATAAGCACAGGGGTTTCACCTGACAGAGGTGTAGTTTACAGATGTAACACAAGAGGCTGCTACATTCACATAATCTGCCTTAGTTACATCATGAACAAGCCCAGTTTATCCAAGCCGAATCCTACACTGACTTTCCTAAGACCTCAGCTACTCCAGTACACATCTCAGAATATCAGAAAACTCGGCAGTAATGAGTCTTAGTTATAATTAACTGAGGTAAATAAGAAGAGATTTAAAGCCTATGGGATTTGTAACGCTGCAAACTGTCAGCTCCACAGAAGTTATTAAAAAAGACTCGGCAACTGGTCTGTCTCCTCCTTCCAGTTTCACTGACCTGACTGCGATAACACCAAATTTAGAGTTTGTAGAACACAGCAATGCTTAAGAAAATAGACAGTAAGTGACTACACTGAATGAAAACAGAACCACATTTCATTCTCCAAAGGGTAAAGAGGAGGACAGTTTTGAAAATAAACAGCAGGGTCACATGCTGCAGCAGAAGAGCCAGCAAATCCCACCTGCCAGAATCCAATCTCAACAACAAGAGCAAACAAGAAAACTATGGGCCCCCAGATTCTCCAAAATAAATCAATTCCTTCAGTGATACTGATAGCCTAATAGAAAGAATCATAGCATTCCTGACTAATTGAAGGTATTAGCACTGCAAGAATATGAACCTTTTGCTTTGCTGCTCTCGTGGGTGGATTAAGGAGTTCACTCTTTCAGCAATTTACGTTTCTGTACATTTTAGCCGTACCTACAATTAAAAAAGTTGTGTTGAAAATATCATGACCAAGGCAGTGGCTCCAACACCCTGCATTCAAACTTATGTCAAGAAAACCACATGGTGACTCCTGAATATCTGCTGAAAATATTAGTACAGAAATAACACAAATTCTCAGAATAGTAACCACTTCTCATTTTCTCCCAACCACAATCCTAATTCTTCTTTCTATGTTAAAAGAACTGTTTATAGGAACCAAGCTTTACATTTGAAACAGGGACACCACAGACATGTCAGTCTCTGTATGTAACTTACCAGCTGACTGTAACTGAGACAGGAGAGGTTTAGGTTAGATATCAGGAGGAGGTTTTTCCACACAGAGGGTGGTGACGCACTGGAACAGGCTGCCCAAGGTGGTTGTGGATGCCCCATCCCTGGAGGCATTCAAGGCCAGGCTGGATGTGGCTCTGGGCAGCCTGGTCTCGTGGTTGGTGACCCTGCACATCAGGGGGGTTGAAACTATATGATCACTGTGGCCCTTTTCAACCCAGGCCATTCTATGATTCTATTACCAGTAGAAGTTCCAAAGATTTCATCATTTCACATATGAAAAGATACACTGATGCACTTAGCTCATCTTGGAGGAAGCAGCTTTTGTGTTACTTTTAAAATAAAAAGTATGAATAAATAATGAAGAGGTCACCTGTGAGACATTCTCTTTGAAATTTAATCCCTTTCACTCCTGAAGACAGAAGTTGATGTTAAATGCTGTTTGTTCTGCTTTAAGATTCGTACTAATACACATATTTGGAATAGTAACATTCATTCAGACGCATGCATTCTGTATCTACTGTACTACTGCACACCACCTCTCATTACATCTTAAGCTGCTATTATA
>JACDJE010000164.1:0-21644 GCA_016647715.1 Pavo muticus | reverse complement strand
ATATATATATATAGATAAACCCTGATTTGACTGCTCCCCTCATCTCTGTATCTATTAATAGTTACAGACAACAGCTAAAAAAGCTTCCCAATGACAGTCAGGTGCCACCTGCTGGAACACTACCTGCTATCACTAAGTTGTTGTTGCTCATCCTGAACAGAGTTTTCTCAATTGCTTAATTCACCATTAGAAATATGCACCTATCATTAAAGGCAATGAGCCAGTTGTTAAAAAAAATATAAGGAAGAAAAAAATCCCTACTCACAGGATTGGAAAGCAACGCTATTTAGAAATTATACAAATAAAAGTTTTCGCAATACCAACAAACTGTTGATACTTGAGATGTGATTCAGGTGCTTAAACACAGACCTCTAGTATTATTTCAGATGCTCCTGCTAACTATGGGCTACTTGGCCTATGACACCGTAACAGCCAGTGTTAAGTAACAATGGACACCTCCTCCGTATGATTCCTGTCCTCGCTGCATGATTTAAGATCCCTAAGAACTCCAACTGCATACAGAGACGTATCCTACAAAAGGAACATAACAGTTGGGTCTGGAAAAGGAACCAGGTAAGTACTCAAAGGTGTCATAGGCCAAAGGCTTTGCAAGAAAAGAGACCTAAATCAAGAACCCAGAGGCACTCCAGGTTCTATGTACAGGACCAAATGCAGTCATTACACTGCCATACAACTGGTTGGTTGCGTGTGTGTGCACAAGAACTTCTTTACGGTGAGGGTGACAGAGCACTGGAACAGGCTGCCCAGGGAGGCTGTGGAGTCTCCTTCTCTGGAGATATTCAAAACCCGCCTGGACGCCCACCTGTGCTACCTGGTGTAGGGAACCTGCTTTGGCAGGGGTGTTGGACTCGATAATCTCTGGAGGTCCCTTCCAACCCCTAGGATTCTGTGATTCTATGACTGTGTATATATATAAAAATAAAAATATGTAAAAACAATCTTCAGTAAAGCATGCCTACCAGCAAGGCTACCTGAATTTATCCTCTTATTACTTTCTCTTCCCCCTGACCTCCCCCCTCTTTTTTCCAGAATTTCAGAAAAATATAGGCCTTCAGTAGATGCTGTCATACCTAAAAGCTCCATGCTGACTACTCAAATAACGATACTAAACATCTATTTAAAGCTGCTAAAGGACAAGTATCTTTCCATATCCGCAACATGAAACTATTTTCACTACAAGCTTTCAGGCATTCCATTTTGCTAACAAACCACTTGCTCTCTATGACCAAGTTCAGCTCTAAAACCTCACTTTAAAACAATAATTCCATTTGTCCTCCAGAAACATTGCAAATCAAATTAAGCATTTGGTTTGCAGCATTATTCTGAGCAAATACTATCTTTAGAAAACTTGGAGCACAGTGCAACACTTAAGAAACTATAACCTTCAGTGTTTCAAGCCACTTAAATAATACTCCAAATACCTCAAACTTCCTGCAACTCATACAACGCAATGTTCTCCATTTTGAACTAAACTTTAACATCCTTTCTTCACCAAATACCACACAAAAAAAAAAAGATGAACACCAAGATTAGCTTTCAGTAAATGTATTTCTAAGCAGTGGGCTCCAAGCCCTTTCTCTGCCCCCAGGCAGCCCTCTAACTGGAGCAGCTTATTCCTACTCACGGCCACCTCCCCTACCCAGAACTCCCCCACCCGAGAACGCACCAGAACGTGCAGAGTTACCATGGTGACTTCCTGATGTCACCTCTGAACTATTCTAGGGCTGCAGGGTGTTGGTGTTTTGTTTTGTTTTTTTTTTTAACTGCCTTATGATTACTTAGAAAATACTGCCTTCCTCCTCACAATGACGGATGATTTATATTTTCATGTACCAATTTAAAGGACTGATAACAACCCCTGATCAGTCACAATATGGTGGATAATCCAGATAAAGGTACCTCACTTTCAGTTCACTTTTATTTGTTACTTTCAACACTTCCAACAAGCTTCTCATCAGAAGTGGTATACACCTTGCTGCTCAGATTTTTGAGAATCCAAAACACAGTTGTTGGGATTTCAGGCTCCTTGTGACAAGTTAACATCCTGCCAACTTTCCAGTAGCATGCTTAACTCTGAAACTAGTTGGCATGATGTACCAGGAGGACAAAAGGGAAAAAAACCTAACACTACTGTTTTGAATGGAAGCCAGCTAATTGTTCAATTCCTGGCAGGGGGGTAAGATATCTAACATCCTGAACTGCTACAAATTCTGTCCTTTCTTCAAGGCTCAGGAAGCCCAGCCCAATTTTCTTAAATGCAGCAGCAGCAACTGCTTTAACAGCTCACATTCAGCAGGCCTGAAGCCTCTAAATAATATACTGAACTCACAAATAAGCCCAAAAAGAATTGGAGCACAGTAGGTATTTCCAGATGTTTTAACATAATTATATCCGTATTATTTTGCATGAACTACTTTACTGCCTAGATCTCCATAGAAGATGGAAGAAATGGAATCACGCTTCTACAAAGCAGACACATTAGAAGAGTTCTCCTTTAGAAAAACCCACACCCTTGCTTAGAAAAGATGAGGTACACTGATCTACTTGGCCAGCTTCTGACTCTACTGGAAGACCTCTAGAGTGCCTTTAGGCAAGTCACACATCTAACTGTTCATCTGCAAAACAAGATGGCAAGCATTCTTCCCACCTCCGAATTTACATTTTAAGTAGGTAAAATAAAGTAGATAATAATCAATTATGCTTGCATCTAAAACTACCAAGTGCAGTACATTTCAAGCCACTTCTCTTACACAGAGATAATTAATGATCAGCTAGAGAATTGTTTGCAAGTTCTGTTCTTCTGTTCTACGAGGTAAAACAGTAGATCTGTGAAACCCCTACTGACGATGAGAACAACATAGGAAATGAACAGTTACATGTAAAGATGTTTCTCTTCCAACTGTATTCTTCCTTGTTCCTCAGCATGCACTAAACATTCCCATCAATTTCAGAATTACTTTCAATATTTTTCTTTCTGGGGAGTCTTAAAACTACTAGCATAAATGTTTTTCTATGCAGTCTTCTAGAAACTTGTCCATGTTGAGTTTTGGGAGTACCTCTGGAAGAAAAAAGATGCATTACTAATCATGTTTTGCAATAGGAACTTGAAATTTGGTCCTTGTATTATTGTTCTTTGAAGCTTGTCTAGAAGAGTTACTACAGGCAACATGCCCTTCAGAGACTTTCACCTCCATCAATATCTATGCTAAGCCTACCTTTAGGCTTCAGAATTCACAATATTTCAAAGCAATAGCTCACCAAATTTACAGAAACACAGCCAGATGGCTGCTCTGGTGCAGCCCAGCACAAGCATGGAGGACTACAATGCATGTTTGGTAGTTAGGTTCTATTATTAGACTCTTGGGAGGCAGAAGCCTCTACAAAATGAGCAGCTGCAGCTTGGCGTAGTCATCAACAAGGAAACAGAAGACTGAGGAATAAGAATGACCAATTTGGCAAGATTAGGGCTATAAAAACGGCAAGACAACTAATAAATCCAGTATTCCAAAATTATAATGGACTGTTCAACTATCTAGAGCAAGTCACAGTAACAACATACAAGAAGTTTGAGGTTGGATGAAAAAAAAATCCACAGATAAAGCCAATTAAGAGAAAGAAAGATTAAGAGTTTGCTGTGAAGATCTGAGACGATGCAGGGAAGAAGTGCCTTAACCTGCGCAAATCCATAGATAACATTTGGCTGTCCTGAGTTCAAGTCCAGCATTATCCACTTCTGCAATTTCATGACATTCTCCTCACTGCAGAACATCTAATTGTTTCTCCTTGCATTTCTGAGACACATTCACTGTTGTCAAAAACATCTGGCTATATGCCCATCTCCATCTGAAGCTCTCATGGCTTTCTGAACGCAGTCAAGTAACTCATGTTCCTACCATTACATGATCTTTATTCACCCAAAGTCAGTTAAGACACTGATAGATCTTTGACTCATTTGTCCACCTACACACCCAAAACACTTCTCAAACTTCTCCAACAAATGAGGCAGAAGTTCTGATGAAAACAGCTCGATTTATACAAGCTTGACTCATTCCAGAGATGGTCTGCTTAGTACCCAGAATAAAGTATGGGGGGGAGGGGCAAGTATCACATTATCATTCCTTTGCAAGAATAATGAATTACAGTTACAAAGGTACTCTACCAATACACTCTTGTTATCTACTAACTTTAAGCATAGATTTTTACATCTTGGAAAGCAGTTTATTGCTTAGAGCTCAGGAACAAGAACTGGTATCTTCATTAATCTGTTCAAGTGCTGACTGCCCTAATCTGAGCATCTTGTCTGTGTGCCTGAAAAGTTTACTGCTCATTACCAGAAGTAGCCTTACTTCCTTGCTTAAGTGTGCAGCTCAACTGCGCTTAACTTTGACCTGTCAAGCAGAAAGAACACCTGCTAAGGAGAGCAGCTGCGCAGGCACTACTGAGTACTGCTAGGACACAAGCACCCTTAACACACTGCAGCAGATCCACCTCTTCTCGCACACAGACCCCCCAAAAATGTTTTCCTCCCTCAGGATGAATCCCGCTCACCACCCGAGGCGCTTGTTCTCACCACAGGATGCGTTTCGTTTTGTTTTTCCCCTTCTCCTTTCAAAATCTGAGCTGCACAAAGCAGGCCTCGGCTATAACTGCGTATCAGATAGATCTCTCCCTCCCTTCCCTTTCCCTGCACGGCCGCGCCGTGGCAGAGGGCGGCGGGACGAGGGGAGGAGGCAAACCCGGCAGCAGGGGACGTGCCCCGAGCTGCCTCCCCCGCGGAGATAGCAGCCAAGGGGGGCGGTCGCCCGGCGCGAGGTCCCGCTCCTCCCCCCGCCCGAGCGGAGAGCGATGTAAACAGAGCCGGGAGCGTCGCCGACGGGGAGCGGCCCCGTTACCTTTGCTCCCGGCCGCAGCACCGAGCGCTGCCCGCCGGAGCTCACAGGGCGAAAGGCGGCGTTGCTGCGCGTGACACGCTTTATTTATGTAAACAACGCGTTTCTCCCCTCCACCGCCGCAGCACCGCCTCTTCTGAGGGAGGGAGCGACCTCCCTTCCCCCGTGCGGCCGCGCTCGGAAGGACGCACGGCGCCGGGCCGCGTTTTCCTCCCTCCGAAACTCCTCCGCTTTGGCCCACAGCACGCCGAGTAAGGTTACCGAGGCTCGGCAGGAAAACAGTCACCTCCCGTCCTCACCGCGTTTCCCTCAAGTTACAAATGAGGAAAAACAAAAGGAAAACACAGCGGGGAGGAGCCGGAGCGCGGGGACAGCTCTCCTCTCAGCCCCAGCCTTCGCCCCGTCCCGCTCAGCCCCGCACACCTGCGGTGCCCCCCCACCCCGTCTCGGGCCGCAGATCACGCACCGCACAGACAAGGGGAGGCCGCGGGGCGAGGAGGGGGGATAGCGCTCTCGCAACCCCTACAGGCGGCAGCGAGCCCTGGGCCCGTCCCGGCTGCGCGAAAACAACCCCTTCTCCCCCCCCGCCCCAACCCCCATGCGCCTGCGTGCCAACGGACAATGGGAGCCGCAGTCTTGGACGGGGGGGCTGCGTTGCTCCCTCACCTCAAACCGTCCCGGCTCCGCCATAGCGATCCCGCGCCCCGCAGCACGGCCACGGGGAGCCTCCCCCGCCGTCGCCGCCGCCGCCGCCTCCTCCTCCTCCTCCTCCTCCTCCTGTGCGCGGGGCACTCACCCGGTGTGCAGCAGGTACCCCGATCGGAGCAGAAGGGAGGCGGAGGAGCGCTCCAGCTGCCCGCGCGACCGCCCACGGAATGAGGTGAGGCCGGCGGGCCACGCAGCGAAGGACTCGGCCGGCTGCGGCCGCTGTTTGTGTTGGTGTAAGGCGCCGCAAGGGGAGGAGGGGCCCCAACAGCTGAGAGGATGTAAACAGAAGGTCACGTGACGCCACCGTCGCAGGCAGGCGAGCCCCCTCCGCACCGCGGCGCCGGCTTTAAAGGGGGAGGGGAAGCAGCAGCGCTTCGCTCTCTGATTGGTCACGCTCTGCGTGTCCGAAAGCCAATGGGAGGAAGGTGTTTAACGGCTGTCGTCATCAGTCGCTAGGGGATGTGGGGATACTCACCGTAGCGTCCGACGGCCTTCTCTAGGCCGGCCGGTGTTGGGACGGGGCTGTGGCGCTGCTGTCACTGCTGTCTGAGCTGCGGCCGAGGGCCGGAAGCAGCCCCGGTTCTCAGCGCGGAGGGACAGCGCTGAGGACTAGGGGGGTCCTGCAGCGTCCGGCCCCGCAGGGAGGGCAAGGGACGCGCAGCTTGTTAGGCCTGATGTTTGTAAAAGTACGCAAAATGAATGATGCCCGTCTGACATTGTTCCACTTTCTATGAGGCTGCTAATTCGAAGGGATTTTGACCTTGCTGTGACAAGACAAGCCCAGAGGGAGTGTGTCACCTCTTCAGATACCGCTTGGGAAGGGGCTCCTGAATGGGAAAGTGGCACTGCTCTCCTCAGGGAGAAGGGCATCCAGCTCAGACGTGCCAGCGCTCTGATGGAGAGTATACAGTCTGTAGAGAGTTAAGGCTGCTAGATATACAAAGCTGAACAGACGTTACAATTAAAGTAGCAACTTTGGTAACTCGGTGACATTTAAATCACTTTAATCTGGAGTGGTTTAAGCATTGCAAAATGCAGCCCAGAGGCACAAGGGTTTGAGTTATAGTCAAAGTTAGAGTGCTGGTGGAACCGGATTTCTAAGTGAAAGCCCCAAGAAATGAAAACATAAAAACTTAGCTGGTAAGCAGCCAGGAATTAATGTCACTTGGGGGGAGGGGAGGAGTGCTGATGCCTGCAGCGTACAGTGGCTGTAGATAGCAACAGTTTAAAGTGGAGGTAATTGCACACGTATACTGGGGAGAGTTTCTGCTAAGACTGATAAATAATTCTGCCTTTTTTTAATTGGACTGAGGGATTCGAATAGTCATATTGTTACTGCTGTAACTGATGGGCTCTTACATGAGAGAGATGGAGGAGAGAAGAAAGAGACAGATTACATTTTTGCATTGAAATATGACTTGCCCTCAGTTAATAAATTTAAATATTTTTGCTGGTCCTAAAAATTTAAAATTAACATTTTTTCACTGGGAATTTTTAGACAGGTTAATATGTATAATTTCCTGCCTATTGTGCATGAAGATTTCCTGCTTTTCATTCCTCCTTCCATCATCTTCCTAGATCTCCTTGTGTATAACCAATATCTTACTTGTCAGACAAAGTGCACTTAATCAGTATTCATTTGGGTCAGAAGTTATGGCCATATTTTGTTCATTTCTTTTTAAAGAAATTTTCTGATAATCTTTTTTTCTTGTAAATTATCGTGGCATGAACTGGTATTGTTTTCTTTCCATTTACAGTGAGCATAAACACTGGATTAGGAAGGTCATTCTGCCCTCTCAAAGCTCAAAAAAAGTTTCAGTATTCAAGCCTAACAGAATATTCTAATCAAGCACGTATGATTCTACTAACTCCTGTCACCCATCTTCAAAACAGAAGTAAGGCATATATTTTCTGTTGCAGTATATAACTTGAATCTGGATGCAAATTGTATTTATTGTCCTATCATTTTGAATTTGAGATGTACATAAACTGGACATCCTTTCTTTTCATTAGACTGTAAGTTAATATTCCTAAAAACATACGTCAGCTAAGTATTATATGACAGGCCCTGTCAAAGTTCTGTATAAATTAACTGAGTTCAAAACCCATGTAAAGCACTTCTTAATTTAAGAACATCCCTTCACCTTTATTAAAAAAATGGGTTGTTTACGCTAATGTGCCCCTCAAACATCAGTAACCATTGGAAGTGGATTGGGCTGGTTTTTTGTTTATTTGTTTATTTGTTGTTTTTACTTTTTGTGCAAATTCAAGCAATGCTTATTCTTTTAGGATTTGTTATTCTGTTTTTTTTTTTTTTTTTTTAATCATACAAATAAAATATGAACTAGGTAAATGACTGTAGTTTGTCTTCATTCAGTGCTGCATGGTGAAGGTTAAAGCATTTTCATGTCTAGTAGAAATACATGTACTTTAGACTTCCATTTTTATAGATAAATTTGAAATTTGACACTAGTAATCATTAAGGTTAAATACAGAAATGTAGCTGTTACTACACTGAAATGAAAATCAGATAAACATATCAACTGATAGTGGAAACTATTCCAAATAAAGATTGCCATGTGTATTGTGTAATTAGGTATACTAAATTTCATATTTCCACAGAAATGCTGGCCTTCATAAAAATGATAATAGCTTAAAAACAGAATGGTGCAAATACCATCCCTTGAATGTAGTCCTCTTGGCATGAAAGTAACAAATTATGTGTAGTTTACAATGCTTTTATTTTTGTGCAAATTTCAGGTCATAAAAATTATTTATATATCATTGCATTTAATGTGGCTTGCCTTGAGTCATTTTCGGCTTTATGTTCCATGGGTCTGAATAATTGTTTTTTAATACTCTCATATGCCTCAGGAAATATATAAAAAACAAGTATTTTTCTTGAAATGTTATTTTCAGGGACATTCAATAACAAAAATGGCCTATAAAGCTTGGCCTTGTAAAAATATTCAAAATATTTTTGATGTTCTGCAGTACAGTCAAATTTCAATAAAGTTATAACGTTATAATGTTCTGTTGGATTTCTTAAGTATTATCCATACCAAGTAAGGATTTCTTTCTTCTCTTGCTTAGCTATGGAAAGCTATACAAGGAGAAGGATATTTGAAAAAACACCTACATCTAAGCTATGTTTCCATTCAGTTATTTCACATTATGGTGCATGTATTTGACACAGATTTTTAGACAGTGTTGAAAGCTTACAAATCATTATCATTTTGAAAGAGTGATTTTTTCATTCTAGCTTTTACATTTGCATTAGCTTTTAGAATCATAGAATCCTTAGAATTGGAAGGCACCTCTGAAGGCCATCTAGTCCAACTCCCCTGCAATGAACAGGGACACAACAGCTAGATCAGGTTGCCCAGGGCCTGATCCAGCCTCGCCCTGAAAGTCTCCAGGATCAGGGCATCAACCACAACACTAGGTGACCTATTCCAGTGCCTCACCACCCTCACTGTAAAAGATTCATTCTTTGTATCTAACCTAAATCTACCTTCTTTGAGCTTTTCTTCTAGACGAGTGAAAAAGACGGAGTACAAAGATAGAAACAAAGCGTTTTAACTATGGATATTTACTGTTGGAAGAAGTAATTAATTGTAGCCTTGAAATCTAAACAATTAAAATCTCTTTTTAATGAAAAGTTACTTGTGCCTGAGGTTTCAACTAATGCTTTATGAAGGGCATAGGATTAAATAAGAAAAATAAAACAGGATGTAGTTACTGTTGGGTCGTCATGTGTTCTGAAAAACACACATAAGAAGTATCCCCAAAAGAGTAATAAAATAAAATGAGTAAATGTGGAATGTGAGTTTCACTTAAGATACTATGGGAATGTAGCCAGATAACCTGTTCTATAAAGCTGTATTTCTGTTCAGAGCTTTGTCCCTGGGTACCCTCTATGTATTCAGATGAGCTGACTTGAGTGACATGATTTTATATTGTTTCACAACATAACATAAACATAAACAAAAAAAATTGACAAAAACTGAAAGTTATTTTTTTAACAAGGGAAATGTTAAGATTTTCTATTGCATCAAATAACTTCAACTGTTAGTGGTCCTACTGAATGAAATAATCATGAAAGATACAGCATTACCAACTCTTGAAAATCTCATGTTTTTGTTTCTTTTGTCTTTTATCTGATTGAAAACATTCATCATCTGCTTTTATACCAGTGAAGCAGGAAAAAAAAATTGTCTTTAAAGTGATGGCAGGACCACCGTTTTCGCTTAATGGTAGTTGTAGTCTCTGTTTCTTTTATTATGCTGATATAGCACAGCCATTAGAAAGTGAAAATGTTGCAGCTGAGTAACTCTGTGAACAAATAGTTTCACCAACAGCGGCCAGTAGGATGAGAAGAGTTCATTGATTTCTGAATTCACACTTAGTGGAATATTTAGATTGATCTGAAGATCAGAAGTTGCTGTTTTGCTTGTACTCCAGAAAATAAAAAGCGTCTTTATACCATAAACTACACTGAAAGCTGTCGACTGTTTTTTATGTTTAAATCTTTTAACTTTGTGTAACTTTATGAAGTGCAACATCCTGTTTCTTATTTGTTTTACATGTAACTATTTTTTCTCAAGTTTCCACAACCTTGCTAGACTTCCTTCCTTCAATCTAATCTTATTCTGCTTTTTGTTTCATCTTTAATTATCAAGCATTTTAAAACTACAGTTGCTCTCCTATGTCTCTTTTTGTATGCCTTATCCTGATATTCATGCTTTAATAGAATATGTGCATTGAGCTCTTATTTTTTTCTCCTATTATTTTATTTCATTGCCTTATTTCTTTTATTTTTGAGGATTTTTATTCTTGACAAGCCTTGATTGATCATTTTACAGTTGTGGAGCACACAGAGCATGTGCTGTATAAGTAGCAGTTACACTTTTCAGATATTGTCCTCTGTTCTCGATAGTATATTTCTGGGAAGAAGATACAGTGAGCACATGCCTCAGACAGTATCATACGTTGTCACCGGCATAGCCCGTTTCAGGAAGAGTGTTCTGAAATGCAGACGAGCTGCAGTGTCTTTCTCCTGTCTCAAACATTTGGTCTTCCTGTTGCCAGACAAACCTCGGCCCAAATAAAACTCCTTAAGACAAATGTGGGTATTAAGAAGCAGGCATTCTTTAATACGGCCCCGGATGCGCAGGGGATATTTCCTTCTTAATGTGCAACCCCAACAGAACAAAGGTACATCCCTTATATAAGGTATGCGTACACTATGCTTAAGTGCTTGGAGAGAGGTCTGCAGTTGTCATGAGGTCTCGATCCCACCTCTCCTTCACAAGTGTGGTTAGTTAACGATGGGGTAATCTCTCTTTTAGCAGTTTAGATAGATATGCTAATTTTTAAGATGTTCCTGAAATAAAAGATTAGCTACACTGACAATATCCCCACATTAGTATATTGTCTCAAAGCTAAAAATACTGCACTCTTGAGAAAATTACAAATAACACAGAAGAAAAAGTAATTAAATCACTTCTGGAAAACAGTTCATTTTACCTTAAATGTTTGGCGTGCTCATTGTACTTTTAAAATGTATCAGGCATTAATTCTTTTCTCCTAGATATTGCAGTGTCCCTTCTGTTGCTCTCGTATATATCCCAACAGCTATCATGCCGTTTCCAATGATTTATAGCAAGTAGTGCTCCAGTTCCCAGGAAGCTCCCACAAAGTGCCAAAGCCAAGTTGAGTCCGTTCACCAACCCACTGTCAGTAAGGCTATAATGGAGTTGTCTGACTGCCTGGTCGCAGGTCACATTGTAACCTCCAGTTACACACCAAGGAAAACATCAAGCTGGCTCTGTAGGCTTTTGATGTGGTCCTCTGAAGCAGGAATGCAGCTATACTGCTTTCTCGTGTGACCTGGCTCTGGAAGTAGTTTAGTCACATTTGTAGGGTGCCACATTTGCAGATGAAACTTGATAGATCTTACCTGTAAGACTGGTGAGATCTAATTTTGCAAGCTGTAGTGTCTCTTCATTTTCGGCCTGCTGCAGTTTGGGTACACAAACCCTGGTTAACGGTCTTATATACAAGTGGTTGTATGTTGATCATATTTAAGATCAGAATAATGTGTCCCAAAGGCTCTAGATCTAGTTGACTGAAAAAGATTTTTTTATTCTTTTTTTTCTTAAGTAAATCATCATTTACTACAGACCATGTCAGTGTGACAGGATATATCGAGTGACCTGACCAGTCTTGAAGACTTGTCACTTTTTCTCTCAGTACTAGTCACACTGTCCCTCTCCTGCCCAATTCAGTGAGGTACTTGGTACTGTAACCTTGCTAAGGCATTTCTATTTTTTTTTTAGAAACTAAGATTATCATGGCTGTAGATTCTGAAATGCACTCTTCTGAGACATAAATTGCATTAAGCTTTTGAACACTTACATGTTCTGTGGATCGTGATTGTGCTCCTCTAAAGCAAACAGAATCAGTTCCAAATAAAATGTGTTGGGTCTTGAGTCACATACATTTCTCTGGGATGTCTGAAATCTACCATGCATCCCAAATCTCATGCCTCACTTAAGTCATCAAAACTATCATCTGTCTTATTAGAGGAAACATGATAGCAGAAACTTTTTTTTATTTTTATTTTTTCTTTTCTTTTTTTTTTTTTTTTTTTTTATTAGAGGAAACATGATAGCAGAATTTTTTTTTTTTTTTTTTTTTTTTTTTTTTTTTTTTTTTTTTTTTTTTAACAGCCTTGAGTAAGCAGGAACAGCAGTGATATTTACCCAAAATGATAACATCTGGATGGGAGAGTGCAAGATGTTTTTTTCACTTGTTATGGAGTCCTCTGCTAGGCTGGTGTTAGTATTCTCAGGATCTGGAGCAGTCGTGTTGGGAGTGCTCCTGGGCGTTGGCAAAGGATGGCTCATAGCCAGGAGTATTATTTCAGCTGCCAGAACATAAGTTATGCTCAGTTCATATTTTTAAACATTGAAAGCACAGGCTAGAAATATGCATATTTTTTAACTGAAAAATGAAAATGTCTGAAATGAATTGGAATCTGTTGCCATTGGCCTCAAGATTGTCTCTTATGATCTACTTACTATATGACCTTCTTTCAGATTATTTTTCTAATTTACTGCCCATGCCTTTGTCTTCTGTTAGGAACAAATTTGAGATCATAATAATGGAAGGGTTCCAGAGGCTTGTAATTGCTGATAATTATATAACCAAATTTTGTTCATAAACATAGCACGTCGATCCAGACAACAGTTGACACACTGTAAAGTTCAGTTACACAATCAAATGTTATAAAATAAAAATAAAAATAAAAATAATTGTTACCAAGACTAGTGCTTGTCTTATATCTCATCAGTAGATATTTTACAAATGGGGATCTTTTTTAGCCATTTAAGAAAAAAATTATGAACACCTACTTCAATTACAATTTTTTTTCCATGACCCCAATGGGAAAAGATGTGTCTTCCTTCAGCATTCTTTTAGCATTTTGTACCTTATCTCAGAAGTATATTAGTACACAACATGAATATTTCAGCAGAAAGTGTCACCTCTGTCCTATTCGTGGATTGTAAACTGCAAGCCCAAGACATTCTCCAAGAAAATATGTTGATTTTAATCTAGCTGTAAGTGACAGTGAGTCAACAACAGAATTTTGTTATTCTTTGCTTAAATCAAGAGGGTGTTTTACTAAATTTATGATGCTATTTTTTTTATAAGCAACACAGCCCTTCAAACTGAGAAAATTATATGCCATCATGACTAATACTTTGAAGCCAAACAGTCTATGAGCTTCACTTATATGAGTCAGTTAGAAGGAAGTTACTATATTTTGCATCTTAACTAATAGCTCAGTTTTATTCTGAAATTAACAGATGCTGGGAGTTTTCCTGTATTTTTGCCTGGAACAATATATGGAATATGGAACAATATATAATTCCATGGATAATCAACCGGCCTACTTGCAATATTTAAGAGTCTTTCAAGTCCTACCATTCACTTAAGAGTATCCATTAGGTATCTGTTTCTTATATTCTACTCTTAGGTAGGAAAGATGAGAAAAGCTGTCTGCATATTGTTAATATGACAAAAAATCCACATCTCAAGTTTCATTTCTGACACTACTATAAGCAACGCAGTGATCACAAGATAAAAGCACAGCAAAAAGCCAGAGCCAAGGTGAAGCCAGGGAATCCAAACAATACAGAGATGGACGTGGTAGCATAGAGCAACCTGAGTTTAAATAGATCTCCTGGTACCATGGACAGAAATGTGAGTGGAGGTCCCAGGTGGGGCTCATCAGGCCTGCCAAGGCCAATTGGTACACTCAGCCCTGATACCATGCTTTTCAAAGTATCAAGCCCAAATAGAACTCTTCCACAATTTAATTTGGCCGGCAACACTTTTCAATGAATATTTTAGTGCAATGTATATTAACCAGATTAACATTGTACTGTTTAGTCATGTTAAAGGTCCACCAAACAAAAATCTGATTGTTTCATATGATCTGTTGTGGTAACAACTAGTGATTTTTTTTTTTTTTTTTCATTTGTTTTATTTGGCCTAACACATGGATCTTAATGTGCAAGACAAGGACAAGTAAGCAAACCTGTGTCTGTGCTAAGTTTTTACTTAAGCTGTATGCAATAAGGGAAAGATGCTAGCTAACAGTGAAAGATCCTGTTGAAGCCAATTCATTCTTACATGTAACAACAGGAACGAACATTTTGTTCTCCAGAAGGTCTGAATAAGCATGTTAAGTCTCCACCCTTTAAATCATGTGAAAGATTGTTTCATCCTGGTTCCTGACAGTTCTCAATTTTCTACCAAAGGAGTTAAAAATGAAATAATCAAATATTTGGCAATAAAACAGTTATAAGTCTTCATATGGATTGAAGGTCCTTAAATCCCTCTTTAACTTTTCATACAATTACATGAAAAGAAAAACTTCATGAGAAGTGGTATGAGAGAGGAAGATTTGCTTGACTGGCTTTTTGGATAGTGTTAGAATCCATCTGCTAAAGGCTGCAACTTCTCATCAAGTAAATCAGCAGCCTGGAATGAATGGGACTACATCTTAGGCTAAGGTTATGCCTACATAATACTTCTAATTCTGTGCTTTGAGCCTTTCAGTTGCAAGAAAGTCTTCAGTATAGCTTGAGAATGGTATAAAAGTATTCCATTAATATTATGCTCCACATAATAGCAATTGCAAAATCTGATCCTGAAGCAAATGAAATTTCAGTATAGTAAAAATATAATTATTTATTTTGTGTGCTAAGTTTGCTTCTCTGTGACTTACTTCTCTGTTATTGAAGCAAGAAAAAAGGCAAGGATAGTTCAGACCTCTTTTTCCTTCCCCAAGAAATGCGCTTTTAAAAACTCGGTTGCTGTATTTTTTTTTGCTTTTTCTAAAATATATTCAGTCAGAATCTACTTTTGTGTAAAAATATTTTGCAAGGTATAGGCAACAACATGTTGATATTAGAGAAAGCCCACTAATTATTTCTGTTGTCTCTTCCTTTGTTAAGGTCTGTATATACCTATTTTTTAGGTGTTTTGGTGCTTCACATATTACATATTGAAAAAATAGAACTCAAAGCATACTGCAGATTACAAAAAAAATCTATCTGTGGCAATAAACACAAAAACTTAAATTGTATCAGCCTTAACTTTACTGTGGTCAATGAACGATGTTTATTCTTGGTTTCACATTGCCTTCTAAGTAGTGGGTAACTGCAGAGGCCTCCTGACTTATCACTCTTGTTCTCTAGAAGGCTTATGCTGCAGAACTGGGAATGAAGCTCAAGAACTTTCCTTTCTATAAAAAGTAACTTATACTTTTTCTCCATATGTTTTAATTCACCTGAATAAAACCACTTTTATTTTTGGAATATAATAGCAAACTGAACCTGTAATGAACACTAAGTTAATAATAAAGGCCTAGAAGAAAAGCAGCCAGATGGTTTCAGGTCTCTGAAGTACTAGAAACAGCTAGAAACTAACCAGTGCATAAATAAGCACGTAGCTAAAAATATAATGGCAAGCAAAATTATTTGGGATCTAACTTTGTTCATGTAATTCTTTCATATACATCTGTATTAATTCTGCCATGTGACCTCATTGCAGCCTTCCAGTACCTAAAGGGAGCCTACAAATAGGAGGGGAGTCAACTCTTTACAAGGGTAGATAATGGCAAGATAAGGGGAAATGGTTTTAAGTTGAGGGAGGGAAGATTTAGGCTGGATATCAGGGGGAAGTGCTTCACCAAGAGAGTGGTGAGGTGCTGGAACAGGCTGCCCAGAGAGGCTGTGGATGCCCCGTCCCTGGAGGTGTTCAAAGCCAGGTTGGATAGGTCCCTGGGCAGCCTGGTCTAGTATTAGATATGGAGGTTGGTGGCCCTGCCTGTGGCAGGGGGGTTGGAGCTTGATGATCCTTGAGGTCCCTTCCAACCCAAGCCATTCTATGATTCTATGATTAAAAGTGAAACTATACACATGTATAAAAAATAGCTAAAAAAAAATTAATGAAAGAACAAAAACAACCATCCCCCAAGAAACCCACACAACTAAGGCTATTTAATTACACTCTTCTTTGTTCAAACACATCTTCTAACATCAAAAAAATATTTATTTGAAGGCTACTGCATTCATATATTTTATGATAGTCTTCTACCTTCCAAAACATCACTAGTTTCTTTAGAGGATGATTTAAGAACACTTTTTATTACAAATAAATAAATAAATAAATAAATAAATGGAATTGAGGAATTGCAGTTATTTCCTGAACCTCAGCTGTGAAGAGGAAATGGTAGAAGTATCTTATTTTGTAGAAACAGATTTTAGTAATCCACAATGAAAGATGTATTGTGAAGATCTAAACGAAATTCTGAATAATTTTTACACTTTTTTGAATTCCAGCTTACATTTTCTTCTTTTCTGTTATAGCACAGAAGCAGCTTTAGACATTGCTCAATTCAGCTTTATCCCAGATCCTTAATAATTTCTGTGAAATTTCTTGTATAGAACTTCTGGATCCTCTAGACCTTGACTGTCAGGGTGACTTCAATTCCTTGTATAGTACCGGTGCGCTGCTGTTACATGATCACCTAGCTAAGTGACCCCAAGGCTTTTTGTGGCTTTTACTTTGCTACTATCTTTATTACTATTGACATTAATAAAGTCAACGCATTACCTTCCTTTATTCTGACTTTCTAGCCTGTAGCCAGGAAGAATCATTAGAGAAAATAACAGTAGCTCTTCTTTCTCCTGGTGATTAAGATGTAAGAACAATCTAACAAAACCTTTGTTTAAATCATTTACTGATTCCCGTCAAGCATTAGAACAAATTTCTTTTATCAAAGGTTAATCATTTTTCTGCAACAGAAACCAAGTACATGGTTGTAGTGTTTGTGTGGCTTTGCTTAATTAGTTCAGCTGTTTCAGAGGAGCAAAACCATACATCTCAATCAGAATCTAGATTTCAAAACACAGTCATACTGAGAACCCAGGCTGTAATAAGTACTTGGATTTGTGACTCTGATCCGCAGGGACTGTAATGTTTACAGACATTTATAGATGAAGCACACTCCTCATTCAACATGGAAAGGTGAAGACCCAGCAATCAAGTAATGCTAATTGCCTTCTTAGGAAGGCATACTATTTACTTTCCAAGGATGCTATGATAAAAATCTGACTTATAACCGGTTTGAAATTCCAAAATTTCAAACCAGCTTGCTCAACATCACTGCATTTGAAGACATCAAAACCTATAAATATACATGAAAATGAACCCTGGTAAACATTTTTCTTTATGGCTAATATGTAATGATATTACATATTTGCCATAGTAATATGGCTAATAGTAAACCCATTAGTAAGGGTTCTTCTTACATACAATTTATTTTTGTTAAAGTAGAAACCAGTAACACCCAAAGGTGGTGATACTGCAGAGGTCAGTAACACTTCAATTCTTGAAGACAGGGACATCATTATATATTTTTATTATTGCATCTCACCTGTGTATCTCAGCTATCAGTGTTGACTTTTAATAGATCAAATGATTTGACCTTGTGATGTCAGTGTGGTAATCTTTATGCTGACAACTCTTCTGATTTTATGAGAATTGCTTTGAGAAACATGGTTTTTAGCACAAAGGAAGGAGGAAGATATGTCACATTAGTCATAATTGTTACCAATTTTCAGTGGAACCTTGGATTGATCTTAAAATTGAATCATAATAAACAAACAAACAAATAAAAACCCTTTGAAATACCTTATTTATGTCAGCACAATAGTAAGGAAAGTTTATTAAAACACTGCAAAGAGATTTGTGTTTAGTTGGAATCCTACTGCTGTTATTCTTCCAACTGGGACATTAACGCTAGGGGGACTGATTCCTTTCACCTATTTTTAGATGACTTTTCTTCACAGTGTAAATACCAGAGCAGTACCATAATGCTAGCAAAGACCAAAAGCTCCCAAACCTGTCTGGGAAGAATGTAAACTCAAAAGGTTATATGAATTTGGTGGAGATTCTTCCTCTGTTCAACAGAAGATAGGGTCTGCATTTCTAAAAGGTCCTGGATCTGCCAGTCATCTCACATAAGCAAACACCTTCATCCATAGAGAAAATAAAGGACCATGGCATTCATTACTTCTATCCACTTCTGTTATGTTTAATGCCAAAGATTCTAATAGAAGTTGAAGGACAATTTTAATACAATTAAATAAGAGAGAAGTAATGATACTTCTCATTCTCACAGCTTTTCAATATAAAGATAATTATCTTCCCAGGTCTCTGTAGAATAGGCATGTATCATTATCCATACTTTTTAGAGAGTACAGTGAGGATAAGCAAGGTTAAACAAATTTCTCAGAATTAGGAAAAATACAGGAAACCAAGAATAGTACTCTAATTTCTTGTCACCTTGTTCAGTTCTGTTTTCACAAGATCAACCTTCATTAAGTTGTCATCTGAAGCAGCTTTTAACTGATCATACCATGAAGAAATTAAATGACAGGCATCCAAAGTTCATTTAGGAGACAGAGTATATGAAAATCATTGCACTGAAAGTGAGTTTTGTCAGATATATGCAGCCTGAACTCCCTGACGTGCTGCTTTGTTCGATGAAAATTGCCTGTGAACTTTCTCTGAAACTGGAGCACCCACTGAAATAAAAACAAAAGTTTAATTATATAGCAGAAATGACCATTTTATACCATGTCTACATCTCCTCTTAGCATAAAGAGTTTTCTGCTACTCTAGAGAGCCCCAAATATTGTTGATTTCCTCTAATAGTTTTTGTACCATGAGCCTTCATTTTTACCAAAAGTGGTAGAAAATGATCTGTAGTTCATGACACACAGTGTGAGAGCTCTTAGCTTTACTCTTGACCCTCTTTTACCTGTTTCAGGGGAGTTGGGCAAAACAGGCATATCTACCATTTTTGTCCATTCTTACCAGATTTTGGAGAAGACTTCAACTTGAAAAGACTAAAAGCAAAACTGTCTCCTGACAAAATCACATGACAGCTATCCAGTTCAGGCAATTTTAAAACCTCAAACATCAATACAAACTGGGTAATGGAAGGATTGAGAGCTGCTCTGCAGAGGCAAAGGTGGACAAAAAGCTGGACACAAACCAGCAGTATGTTTGTGCAGCCCAGAAGGCCAAACATATCCTGAGCTCCATCAGAACATGGGTGGCCAGCAGGACTAGGGAGGGTAATTGTCCCCCCTTGCTCTGCACCTGTGAGGTCCATCTTGAACAATGCATCCAGATCAGGGCCCTCCAGCACAGAAGGGGCATGGAGCTGTTGGAATGGGTCCAGAGAAGGGCCACAAAGATGATCAAAGGGGTGGTGCATCTATCCAGCAAAGACAGGCTAATGGATCTGGGGTTGTTTAGCTTGGAGAAGAGAAAGCTCTGAGGAGACCTCATTGTGGCCTCCCAGTACCTAAAGGGAGCTTACAGAGCAGTGTTGTGATAGGACAAGGGGGAATGGTTTCAAACTAAAACACAGTAGATTTAGATTATGCATTAGGAAGAAATTTTTTACTCAGAAGATGGTGAGGAACGTACACAGGTTGCTGAGATAAGCTTTAGATCTCTCATTTCTGAATGTGTTCAAGGTCAGTTTAGACGGAGCCATAAACAACCCTATTGAGTGGGAGGTGTCCCTGCCCACAACACTTAGATGTTTTTTAAGATCCCTTCTAACCCAAACTATTTTATGATTCTATGAAAGGTAAAAATCAGAGTCAACAGTTAAAGTCATGTTTTTTTCTGTGCAAAGATTTAATTTATTATTTATTTTATTTATAAGTTTATTTTACTATTAAACTGTAAGGAGTATATACTGAATGCAGTGCCTGAAGTAAATAAAAAAAATTATAATCAAGACATTTCTGTTTAGGCTTCTCTTTAGGGGATGAGTTCATAAACTGTTTTCACAGATTTCATCTACAGCAAAATTTAGCTGCTTTCACTAAGCATCACTGCCAGGAAAGTGTCAGAGTTCTTCTCAGTAAATCTGTTTCTACAGATTTGTCCCAGGTAGAAAAAAAATACATTTTGCAAAGAATAGGAGTCTTCTGACTAAAGGCAAAAAAAAAAAAAAAAAAAAAAAGTCAGTACATTTTCTTCTCCCACCATGACAATGATTGTGCAAAATGAGTTATTCCTTCAAGACCCTGATGAGGCATACTGCTGACATGCAGACCCCAGCCTACTCAGGTATACACAAGAGCTGTCTGCAGTGGGAGCTCTAAGGAGCAGCCTGCAAAAAAACACTAGAGCAATTCTGATAGGACCTGAGAATCTTACTGCAGCTCCAAGGTTTGCTTACTTTTTTTTTTGTCTGAGAAGCTCTATCAGGATACTTCAATTTTAGGGCTGTAAAGAAGTGCTTTGCTGACAGTGCTGACTCCAGATATATCAATGACAGCATACCTCATTTGCCAGAGGTCTTAACCCTCTAATGATAGTATGTCTGGTACTGTAAAGACTATTCAGTGCTTCCTCAGTAAACACACAGACCATGCTTGAAATGTCTCCAAGATGCAGTCAGAGGGTTCAAAGCAAATACTACTCTCTAAATACATAAAGGAATTGCAATACTGGGTTTCTCTCTCACCTTTTTTTTTTTTCCCTTTCATCTTTTTTTGGATAAAAAACTCAGGTGGATTTTTATTTTGAGAAAAAGCTTTTTTTTGAAGAGACATGAGAAAATTTTTTTCTTGGTAGAAGAAGAAAATAATTGCAAGCTTGTTTGTTGCTTGGAAAATATTCATTCTGTAAGAACACAATTAGACAAAAAAAAGTCTGGCTTTTTTTTTTCTTTTTACTAATTTGTTATATATAAATCTAATGTAACAGACCTCAGTCCAGAGCATATTGCAAAATGTCCAGTGCTGAAATGGCTTCTATCCAACCCTACAAGTGTTTTTTTTTCTCCAAATTTATGTAGTTCTCTAGAGTTTGACCATTTGCAATAAGTATGGCAGAGTAGATCAAGCTTCTAAGTCTAAAGCTCCAGGCTTTTAGCTGACATGATTCAGGGTTATTAGGTCCACTGGAATGATTTGTATTACAGATGGGAAGGAGAAATACATAGACATTTCTGCTCCTTTAGAAAAGGATTGTGTCTATAACGTAATGCAATTACTTTTCCTCCTCAGATATGTTCTAAGAGAAAGGTCAGACAGAACCCTAAGGGAAGGATTTTGGTATGATTTCTTTTATAAAGATAATGTTCAGGAGAGGCGGTTCACTTGTTAGGTAGGTGTTTTATTTTGAAGTGAAAAAATGGAAGGCATTCCGTAAGGGACTTGAAAACAAATTCATCACTTCACACATTAGGTTATCTAGAGATGAGATTTTTGGCACAGCTTTGAGGACAAATGGCACGTCTATGATCAAAGAAGTTTTTGCAGATTAGCTGAATATTAAACATGTAAATACACTTGCCTCTAACGGGTATGTAATGGACAAAAATGATTAAAGTATCCTTTTGAATCACTGGAT